>ML343321.1:0-43033 GCA_005239505.1 Nicotiana paniculata
CCTTCGTGCTTTTACCTCACAATATCATGGCACGACATTATCCTTCGTGCATTATCTCTCATACCATGGCACGACATCACCCTTCGTGCTTTATAATCACAAGATCGGCACGACATTAAATTTCGTGCTCTTAAATATAAAATCATGGCACAGCATCACCCTTCGTGCTTTACACTCCCATCCTCACAATGGAATAAATAAAAACACGGCATCACCTTTCTTTCTTTACACTCTTCCTCACCCAAACAATAACAAGAACACAATTTGGCAAGGAAGAACCACAATACAGACCANGTGGATATCGAAGAAAAACACATATACTATAAGATATGACTCACGTGCATGCTTGACAACAAAAGTACTCGTCACCTCACATATACATTGAACATGATAATAACACGTAGCACATATGAGTCAACACATATTCCCTCAAGCTAAGATTAGGCCAAACACTTACCTCGGCTCCAAGAATGCAAATCAAGCCTCTACCACCGCTTTTCCTCTCGAATCCGACTCTGAAACAATCGTATCTAGACATAATCGACTCAATAATATCAATAATTATTCAACAACTCATTTCCAAAGCATAATTATAGATTTCCCAACATTCTTCCAAAATTTCCAAAATTCGACCCTGGGCCTGCTTGGTCGAAACACGAGGTTCGGACCAAAACCCGATCACCCATTCACCCACCAGCCCCAATATACAATTTGTTTTGTAATCCGACCCCAAAACGAGGTGAAATTCCCAAAAATTCGAAAAGCCCTAACTCTACCCAAAAATCCAATTTTCTACCTTTAATTCCATAATTTTAGGCTTATAATCTAATAAATGTTTATGAAAATGAAAGAAAATGAAGTTAAGATCACTTACCTATGAAGTTATGGTGGAAGAGCTCTTCAAAAATAGCCTATGGGGGAAGGAGTTTGAGAAAAAAATGGAGTGAGTCCCGTATGGATTCTGTTTTTGGGTATCAAAATGACTGGACGGATTTAAAGCAGTGCGTTCGCAGCAGGAGGCCTGCGTTCGCACAGGCTTGGATTTATTGAACAGCGTTCGCGGTTGTGGGGCCGCGTTCGCACAGGGTATTTGCACCCAGCCCCCAGGTACCCCTCCTATGTTGTGCGTTCGCAACCTACATGGTGCGTTCGCACAGTGTCCCAAACATACCCTCCGCGTTCGCACAACTCATTTTCCACCCCGACCCCCAAACCTCTATAACGATGTGCTTTCGCACCCCCTTGGGTGCGTTCGCATAGGGTAAAATACCTGGACACCAGAAAATGCATTAAAACACCAGATTTTACACCAATTTTGCACTCCGACACCTACCCGGAACTCACCCGAGGCCTCGGGGCTCAAAACCAAATACACACACAACCTCATAAATATCCTACAGACTTATTCGAATAATTAAACCACCAAAATAGCATCATAAACGTCGAATTAAACCTCAAAATCTATAGAAATTCTCAAAAACTTCATAAACTTCAAATTTTTCATTTTTGATCCGAATTACGTCAAACTAAGTCCGTTTCTCACCAAATTTCACAGATAACACATATAAGACATATTGAACCTTTTTCGGGCTCCGGAACCATAATACGGGCCCGGTTTCACAGGTTTCACATCAAATCTCATTTTCAAAAACCTTTATATTTTTTAGAAAATAATTTTCTTCAAAAACTCATTTCTCGGACTTGGCACCTCGAAATTCGATTCCGGGTATACGCCCAAGTCCCATATTTTCCTAGGGGTCCGGGTTCGTTTACCAAAAATATTGACCAAAGTCAACTTTATTCAAATTTCAACACAAAAATATCATTTTTATCAATTTTTGACATAACGGCTCCCCGACTATATGCTCGGGCTGTGCACGCAAATCGAGGTAAGATATAAGGAGGTTTTCACGGTCTCGGAACACAGATTTAACTAAAATTACACGGGATGACATTTTGGGTCATCACAAAAACTACATATGTATTGCTATTTTAATATTTTGTTTGTTCATAAGCTGGCATGGTTAGTTATTAATTGTTGGCTAGGCTTTTGAAAGTTATTTAATTCTTTTTCTGATAGGTTTTTACAGAAAAGTTTGATTTTCTTCTATTATATTTTTGTATTTGATATTTATTTATCTGATGAATATAGTATTCACATGATTTTGGGACGAGATTAGGAAGAATGAATTGTTTTAGTCTTTTAATTTTTTTTAAATGTGCCATGTATTTCATAGTTCTTGTAAAAATTTTATTGGCGTGATAACATAATCCTATTAATTTATGATCTAAGCCTTAATTATTGATTTAAACTTCATGCCGCTTAGGATTTTTTATGTTTGTCTGTAACTTTATTCTCATATGTGATATTTATTTATATATTTCTCGTGCCAGTTTTGGTTGTACAAACTTTGTGAGATCAGAATAAGCATACGACTCAAAAGAAGGGAAATAAATGGTGAGAATAACCCTAAATTTTTTGAGATGACTAGATTCATTTTCCTTATTCCAAAACTCTAATCCCCCCCACCCCACCCCACCCCACCCTTGAAATTACAACAATTTAAAATGTAGTACAAGCTAAGGTTTGCTAAATTTATAAGAAAAAATATAAAATCGGGATGAAGCATTTATAGTCAAACACATTGTTTTTGTACATATATCTACTTGATGCGAGGCACACGTGCAACATACGTACACTGAACTAGTATTATAAAAAAAGGTAAAGTACAAGGTAAAATTATAATATAAAAAAGTATGATTATAATAAAGAAGGATAAAATAAAAGGAAAAAATAAAGCAACGACACAAAACTTTGAGGGGTAGATTGTTGATCAAGAGAAAAAATTGGACTAAATGGGGTGGTAAGATAGGTAGTGAGGGTATTTATTGGACTAATAATTATTGGGTTTTCATAATATTCAGAGAAGAAGTAAAAGTGAAAAATGGGTGAAGAGCAGGGGAACTTGAAGACAGCAACAGGTGACGAAAATCTCAAGGACATTTTTCACAGTATTAGAACTACTAAAAATCCGGTTAGTTAATTTTTTTTGTACGAAGATTTTTAAAAAGCAAACTTGACATTTTCACTTATAGATAATAAGTAATGAATTGAAGCTTTTGGGAAAACTGTGTTTGCAGGCTGTAATCAATTATGGAGCTTCTTGGTAAGTCAATTGTTCCCTAGATATCTTTTGTTTGGTATTTCTCTTTTTTTGAAAGTGCTTATGCTTTTGCTTTATATTCTTTCCCTAGTTTGCTATGGAGTTAGGTTTACCAATCTGAATGAAGTGTGAGTTGGTGGAGAGAAGAGGAAGGAGTGGGCAATTGGGGGGGGGGGGGTTACTTCTAGGGGTAGGGGATGGAAAAATGTCAATCCTGATGTTACATCTCTGGTTCAAATCTTAATTTTTTCTTATAATTATGGTGTCCGGGTGAATTTGCGTGCACCTTTACTAATTTCATATGATACCTACTACCTCCTATAAGCGCAGTTATATCGTAATTCTGTCCATTAAGGTTTATGAAAAAAAATTACTTTGGGATTGTTTGGTATGATGGATAAACAAATATAATTTTTGGATAAAAATTTAATACCGCCTTATCCGTTGTTTGGTTACTAATCGTGGGATAAGTTATTCCAGGATTAAAAATAGCATCAGGATAACTTATACCGTCAAACCTCTCTGTAGCAGTCTCGTTTGTTCTGAATATTTTTGGATGTTATAGCGAAGTGCTGTTTAGAGAACATACATTATAACATAATATGAAAATTGGTATCGGAAAAGTTTGGTTTTTATAGTGAAGTGTTGTTGTATAGGGATGTTGTTATAGAGAGTCTGACTGTGCCTGCCAGAGGATGGAGTAATAATGTCAGGATAAAACAATAAAAGTGACAATCACAGGATTAACACAACATATCAAACTGTCAATAAGAAATAATACCAGGATAACTAATTCCAGTATAATTAATCCTAACGACTCCTTGAGTTCTTGACTCCACTGGAATATGAGTTTTTGAACGTAAGACCTCATGGTTCTCGACTTACTTCATTGACCACTATGGCTGATTTGTATACACTTCTTTCTAGCAGCTTTTATGAAATTCAACTAGAATATGAATGAATTAAGTAGAAACAACCCAACTGCAGAGAATTGGATATGTGCTGAGAGCAAAAACTGCAAATTGTGGAGGTGAAGTTATAGCTGTTTGCTGGTCGTATATATCTGTTTTCGCAAAACCAGAGGCAATGACATTTTTTCTGAACGAAAGTTGGAAGTCTGAAAAGAAACTTTAAGGTGTACCACATAGGCTTTCCAATAGAATTCATGGAACTTTCTAACCTTTCATAGATTAATTTGAAGACTACTTTGGCTGCATTTAGAGTGGGCGAAATGGCCTCCTGAACACTTAAATTTGTACCGGATTTTAAAGCCGATATATAAACTTTTGACTTTCCCATTTTAGCACCTCAACTCAACCAGTTGATTATAAATAAACCCCTTCTTCGGAGCGTGTAGCTTAATTGTCTGATAAAAAGAAGATATCAAATACTAAGACCGTTTATTATTTTACATGTGTCGTCTGTGGGTCCCATTTTTTTATAATTACTTTATCAAAATTTCTTTCTTATTTTATTTCTTCCATTATTCCTTCTACACCTTTTAGCGCCACCATTGTGAGAAAGATCTCAGCCATCACTTGACAACATGCCTCAATCAGTCATGAACTATCATAAAATTCATTCCATTTTTCACTTCTAATGAAATCCATAAAATCATACCCAAGTCAAAGACAGTTGATGGGGCACCTGCTAAAATTCCGTCAAGGCAACAACAAAGCCGACTAGGCTATGTCAAAGAAGGACATAAATGGTGAAATCGAAAAGAGAGAAGAAGTCGGACTTCGTAAATAGAATTTTCTACCCAAAACTCAATAATTTCCTGATGATGTTTCTCTTTTCTCTATTTGTCTTCCGATCTGAGATTGGATACAAAAAGGGGAGAGGGAGTTGATGTGAGAGAGAAAGGATTGACATAAAGTTTTTTGAGAAAATCCATTGCTTTTCTTTGTCTTTCACTATCTCTACCTGGGTTTGGAACCAAAAAAAAAAGGGGGGGGGGNATTAGAGAGGGGAGAAAGAAAGAAAGGGGAGGTGGGGGTGGACGACAATGGAGGAAAAGAACATAGGGGTGAAGGGAATTTTGCGGGGATTGGGGGAAGTGGGCCTGGTTTATTTTCTTTCTTTTTAATTTGTACTTTTTTTTTGGTTTTAGATTTTTTTAAATCAAAACTATTGTAGTCACGCACGTAATTTTCGTGACTTGGACACACCTTGTCTACATCATCTCTGGCACTGCCACATGTACATGGTCAACGGTCAAATAGGTTTATTAGTTACCGGATACGTGAGTTCGAGTGTTCAAATGGGAACAATGTAAGTTCGTGTATTGGCTTTAAAATCCGGTACAAGTTTAAGTGGCCACGAGACCATTTCGCCTTTAGAGTGTGTTTGGTACGAAAGAAAACATTTTCCGGAAAATGTTTTCCAATTTTTCCGTGTTTGGTTGGCTTAAAAATTTTGGAAAACATTTTCCTCATGAACTAATTTTCCCCAATTGGAGGAAAATACCCCTATCAAGAGAAAGGAAAACATTTTCCAAAACTCTTTTCCAACGTTCTCCCATTCCCAATCCCCGCCAACTCCTACCAAAATGATATAAAACGTATTTTCTTTTATTGCAACAGAAAGACTATTTTCTTTTCATTATGTAGAAAAAGTATTTTCTTTTTCATTCAACAAAATGAGTATTTTCTTTTCATGATTTAGAAAAAGTATTTTCTTTCATTCAACAAAATGAGTACTTTATTTTTATGTTGTAAAAAAAGCTTTATTTTCAACCAAAAAAAGAGAGTATTTTTTTAGTTATGGAGCACGAAATGTCAACGTTGTTTTTGCGTAAAAAATAAAGCGACACATTAGTTCCTTTGGGTTTGTATAAATTTTTAGAATAATACTTCATCAAAATAAACTTTTACAATAATAATTAAATTCTTGAAGAAAATAGAATTATGAAAATATTGGGTATTTGGGGGGGACATAGGGACTTGGGGGAGGGAGGTGAGGATAAAAATTTTAGAGTAGCATAAAAAATTGGTTAGAGAGTAAAAAATATTTTTTACTCTCTAACCAAACACTAAAATTATTTTCCGGAAAAAGATTTTCACTCACCAACCAAACAAGGCTATTTCCGTGAAAACATTTTCCTTCGTAGCAAACACACCCTTAGAGCGTAATGTTTTTAATTGTTAGTATTAGGAGTTGTAAGTTGTAGAACTGCTATATTACTTAATTCAGAAGTTCCACATCCAACACTTGTGTTTCCATGCGCTGTTTAAAATTAGTCCTGGCTCTGGCTCTAAATCTTGTTGAAGTCTTACTGGTTTTCATGGTATTTTGAGTTCTTTAAATGCTTTTAGGAATTGAAGTTTCAAAACTGCTATAATAGCTCTCAATTTGGAAGTTGCCCATTTAAGTTTAACACCTCTGTTTCAAATCCATACTTGAAATTAGTTTGTCTTCCTTTGTCAATCTCTTTATTAGCTAGTTAGTTATGACAAGATTACTTGAAATTAGTTTCTTCTCTAAGTCGTCTTGGTTTTTTATTGTTCACTAGTTATAGAGATTCCGCTATGAACGAAGCTGATATTGATAAGGAGAATGTTACATTGTTAAGCTCTCTGAAGCCCGCCATCAGAAAAGACATGATGCGGATTCTCTCTCAGTTTTGCAAAAGTAAATGGAATTAAGACGCGATAGATTTGAAGTTTCATGTCTGCTATATGGTTGCATTTGTAGGTGCCGTGTCTGCAACCAGATCCTTCCTACATTTCACGAGCTGAGCAACAAGTTCCCAAAACTATCTTTCATATATGCTGATATCGATAAATGTCCAGAGACAACTCAAAATATTCGTTACACGCCTACTTTTCATTTCTACCGAGATGGCGAGAGGGTTGATGAGATGTTTGGTGGAGGAGAAGAGCGATTGCATGACCGCCTGTGGTTGCACTCTTAGAAGTAACTTTTACTACCTTTTGCAATTGAAACAAATCATTGTAGACCGTCTGTGTTTACTGTATTCTCAACAGACTAGGTTGTTCATTATTATCAATTGTAGACCACCAAATTATAGTTCTGGTTTTAAGTCGTATCATAATTCTCAATTGAGACACATCATTATTACCTGATTGTATTTGCATACAGTGTTTCCAGACAAAAGCAAACCACTTCATAAACAAAGGAAGCTCTTCACCTCAAGAGATAATTTGATAAAGTCATTATATAATATGATAAAACAAGCGAAACTTAATTCACTGCTACTTAACAGGGAAACTTAAATCACTGCTACTTAACAGTAACAAAGTAAAAATACGGTACTGCAGAAAAGGGTGAAAAAAAGAAAGAAAAATAACAAATGTTCAATGACTCAGAGCTCTTAGAATCCTCGAATGGACACAACTTCTCTTCTCCTGCCACCAATGTATGATACGATGAGGCTTGTTATTGGTCTGCAAGAAAAATAATGGCCAAAATGCAAGACCTCACTTAAGCTTTTGGCTTGAGGATCTTGACAGTCTCCCAGGTGAAGTCGGGGTCATCACGGCCAAAGTGACCATAAGCTGCAGTCTTCTGGTACCTGAAGTTGCCTCCTCTTAACAAGTCAAGGTTGATTGACATCATTCCAGGCCTGAAGTCAAAGTTCTCCTTGATCAGAGCCAAAATGTCCTTGTCTGGAATTGTTCCAGTCTTGTAAGTGTCAACAAACACGGAAAGTGGTTCAGCCACACCGATAGCATAAGAAACCTGCACAATACAGCGGCGAGCAAGTCCTGAGGCAACCACACTCTTTGCTGCCTGTCTAACAATATAAGCACCACTCCTGTCCACCTTAGTAGGATCCTTTCCTGAGAAAGCACCTCCACCATGGGCACCCCAGCCTCCGTAGGTGTCAATGATAATTTTCCTGCCGGTAAGTCCAGCATCTCCGTGTGGTCCACCGATGACGAAGCGACCTGATGGGTTGAGGTGGAAGATGGTATTCTCATCAAGGTACTGAGCTGGGATCACAGGTTTGATCACATGCTCTTTCAAGTCCTGGGCAATCTGGTCGTTTGTGACAGTTTCGTCATGTTGAGTTGAGATAAGAACAGTGTGAACTCTAATGGGGACCATGGCACCATTGTCGTTCTTGTACTCAACAGTAACTTGGGTCTTGCCATCTGGTCTGAGCCATGGGCAAGTCTTGTTCTTCCTCACTTCAGTAAGCTTGGCGCCAAGCTTAGTGGCCAAAACATGGGTAAGGGGCATGAGCTCTGGAGTTTCATCAGTGGCGTAGCCAAACATGTGACCTTGGTCACCAGCTCCAATCTCTTCTGGTTTCTTGGTAAGATGACCGTGAACACCTTGGGCAATGTCAGGGCTCTGCTGCTCAATGTTGACAAGGACCTTGCAGTTGTCAGCGTCAAGGCCGACATCTGCTGAGGTGAACCCAATGCCTCTGCATGTGTCACGTACTATCTTCTCATAGTCGACAGTGGCCTTGGTTGTGATCTCTCCAAAGACCATAACCATGTTTGTCTTTGTGCAAGTTTCACATGCAACCTTGCTTTCTGGATCCTGTTCTAAGCAAGCATCAAGGATTGCATCTGAGACCTGGTCACAGAGCTTGTCGGGGTGGCCTTCATTGACTGACTCTGAGGTGAACAAGAAAGTTTCCATGTCTGCCCTGATCAAATTTAAGAGCAAGTGTTAAAACCTATCTTAAAATGTTCAATTTATTTGAAAATCAAGGAAAAGCTGCTTGCGTTACACATGAGACAATAAAAAGTAGATAGAATTCAGAACTCAATAACAGAAAAGAAATAATCATCTCGAGGAACCATTTGAGGTGCTCAAAGACAAAAGAATTCTCCACCTAGAGGCAGAAGTCCAGAAGTATTAAAGTTGATGGAATAACCAGAGTTGACCTCCATTATATTAACACTTATTTGGCAATATAACTAGGTCATAGTTGTAGTGGAAACGTTGTTATTACAAAGATCTAGTGGACCAGAACATTTTAAGGATCAAATATGCATGAAGATACATCACAGATTTTACCCCAAAACTTAACTTCAGACATTTTCAAAAATCCTTGATATTCTTGCTGAGAACTCCAAAAAACATTTCTCTAACTTAGTGTAAGCAATACAAGATTGAATCATCAATCTGAACACTATTTTAACTTTTATTCATATGACAATATAACACATTTCCATAATTATTTTGCTGATAGCACTTGTAGTAACCATACAAGTACAGGATGCAACTTTTTTACTGTAAACACCAGTTTTTAGCAATGAGATCAACACACTTCAAATAACCTTAGAAGACAATATAACAATGAGAGTCAACGTTTTTATTTGTTGCTTTTTTGGCTTTCCTTTCTATAATTAACAATGAAGGGTTACATTGTTAGCACTAAAATCACCCAAATTCACGAAAATTTACATTTTTTATGCAGATGCAACTCCTTGTACGGAGTTTATAAATGAGATTTGAGTATTACTTCAGATGACACAACGCAACAATCAAAAATAACTATTTTCCTTTTTCCTTTTCAATAATTAACCAAGATCAAACAGGCTTAACACTTAAACTACCCAAATTTAAGAAAAAGTATCAAACTTTTGTCCAAATACAACTCCGTGTTACGGTAAAAATAGTTTATCAATGAGATCTGACTACTAGTTTTACCAATATCAACAAATAACGTAACAAGCAAAGATAACACCACCAGTAAACAGAGAGATCTAACCATTAACCTAAGTAATGCATGCATAAGCCTCCATATTGAAAATTTACAGAAATTCAACAATTACCTAAAGAATCAACATATAGGGTACTCATGTTCACAAATATAACTCAATATAACGAGAATATTCACCGCAAAAATGCTGAGATCCAACTATTAACCTAAGTAATGCATGAATAAGACTCCATATCGAAAAATGTCGAAAGAAAAACACTAAATTTACAGACATTCAACTATTACCAAACGAATCCTAACATGTATGATACTCATATTCATAAATATAACGAGAATATTCACCTCAGAAATGCTGAGATCTAGATCGTAAATCAACAAAAAAATTATGCATGAGATTCATAACAGATCTAATACGAGTAAACACAAATTACGAATTTGATGCAGAAAAACGAAAGTAACAGCTATAAATTTGCGGCATGGATTTGAAAAACATACCTCTGAAAATGAAGAAAACTTTGTAGATCTGAAGAATCTGAGAGCAGAGAAGGGAAACACAGAAGAGAATTGGATCTGATCTGTGTGTTGTCACGAGTTAGGGGAAGTTGTGGTCCAGTATTTATACACAAGCGAAATTGAAGGTGAAATGGCGCGTATGATTCACTCGCTTTCTCAATCTCTCTTTCTTCTCACTTTCATTTCGTACACCAACTTACCTATGGCCCACAATGACCTTCTGTGGGACCCACTTAGCACCACACCTTTTTTTTTTGTTAAACACGATTTAGCACCCCAACTTTACCCTCTCTTTGCGGGACCCACTGTTTATTATTTTAACGGTCCAGATCATCACCTAAATTGGATTTAGCCAATCTTGAACGTACATTTCCATTCTATTTTCGGGGGTTTGTGCGTCGTCACATTGAGTCATGACTCACATGTTCTCATTAGATGGTTTTGTGCAAGTTTTTCTATTAGTTGAAGTTGGTGAGAATTGTGAAAAAAGAAATAATAATAATAAAATAAATAATTGGTTGGTGAGATTTTGCATTATAAAGTTGTACATTGCGCTTTAAGAATTGTATTTATTTGTTTAAAAGTTGAATTACTTTAATTTTTGATACTAGTTGGCTTTTTAACCCACCAACAACGAGGTTTGGTAGATGTCACTTTTGACCATAGGGAAGAAGTTACCTACTTTTTGACATGATTTGATTTTTTTATTTCTATAGTTGGTAGAAGGATATGAAGTGGTATATTTTGTAGAACAAAATACTTGCTTAAGGTTTCATATTAATAAATATTTTGTTGCAAACTATATATATTACCTTGATATGGTATAGCGTTTCAAAATGTTGAACATTTGCAATATCTCTAGCTATCCAAAGTTGGTAGATTATATAATATAATCTATTCATTCTTAAGATTTCAGGTTCGAATCTTGAAAAATAAAAAAAAATCCTAATATAAAGTGCCAAATAGTTTTTTCTATCAAGCGTTTTTAAACATTTATTACGTATCTTCAACTATAATTGCAATTTGTATACTTTATGTAATTTCTTATTTCAAAAAAATATAGGAACTAATTTAGGACTAGCACCGAAAAATATATTTATTTACCATCGTATTCCGAATCCCTTCATTCTTTTAAGGGAGTATTATTTTATCCAACTTATATAAGTACGTAAATTCAACAATATTTAATTTGTATTATGTTTGCTCTTTCAAACATTGGAAATTTTCTTCCCATATATTATATTTACATAATATACGAGTCAAAGTAATGTTTTAACTTTTAATATCCCATTTAATAATGTTACACAAAGAGTGTAACTTCGTATCTTCCCTTTTAGCTTTGTGATTTCTAAAATTCTTTCTCAATTAATTAAGTAATATCTTTTGTTTGATGTAAAAGAAAATATGGAAGAAGAAAGAATGCGGATATCCTGTTTGTATGTTTTTTTATTTTAAGAAACTACTAGATTATTGCAATTTGTATTTATTGCTTCTGATATCCATCAATTAATTATGAGTATTTTTAGAGAAACTATAGCTTGCCTAACTGATTCTTTATTTTTTTTATTGTTTGGCAGATCTAATATTGGATAATTAAATCTTTAAAAATATTCTTAGATGAGGTGAAGTTATGAAGTTGTTAGTTTTGCATTGAAGTACACTTTATCTCTTATTGAACTTTCAGCATTTTGGTTCCAGAATTTGCATGTCACATAATGATTTATCAAAGTATTTAATTCGGTTGCTCATTTAAAATACCTTAGTTAAATAAAAGATTAATTACACTAAATACCACAAAAGAAACAAAATATCTTCTTTAATCATCGTATCATATCATATTATAAGCATGGAAATCAAAAATTGAATGTGAAAGACCAAAATAACCCTATAAACTTAAGTGACCCTGATACCCTTCAAAAAATTATACCTTCATAAATAAGTAGAAAACTTTTTGATTCCCTCAACCTTTTGCAATTAATTTTTTAAATTTCTTGTATAATTTTGCATAACTATGGAAAAAAAAATTGTTTTTGTTATGTTTCTATTATTGGCAGTCACTTCTTACTTAACTGTTTATAAAATTTTACTAATATTTAATTTTTTCATTTTTAAAAAAATATATATCATGTACAAATAAGTATTAGTTTCTTTTTTTATTTGTTACACAAATCATTTCGTTGAACATCAAAATGAAACAACTTCAAGAAATATAAGTGAAATATTCAGTCATATTATATATGTTTGTTATGTTTCTATTATTGTCAGTCACTTCTTACCTAATTGTTTACAAAATTTTACAAACATTTAATTCTTACATTTTAAAATACACACACACACACACACACACACATATATATATATATATATATAATATACAAATAAATATTAGCTTCTCTTTTTATTTGTTACACAAATCATTTCGTTGAACATCAATATGGAACAACTTCAAGAACAATATTTACAAGAAATATAGGTGAAATATTCGGTCATATTATATGTTTGTAACTCATAACAACTAAATTTATGTAATTATAAAATGCATTTGTCAAAATATAATTATTGATCTTCGCATAGTTATCCAATCAATTTGAGATCAACACTACATCTCTAAAATTAATTATTATTTTTAGCTTGTAACTTTTTCTTTTGAAATTTTAGTGTAATATTTTAAATGTTTTAATAATATTTTGAATCTTTTTTTATTACTTGTACGGAATAACACGTGCAACGCACGTATCAAGAAAATAATAATTTATTATAAGTGTGAAGTTTCAATTTAACAATTAAATTACTAAAATATCCCTTAAAAATTGATTCGCCCTTTTGTCCTTTACCTTTTTAAAAAAAAAATCAGTAAACCTTTCTATTACTTTTCCCATAATCAATGTTATTTATGTGGATAGATAACTAGCCTTTATGATAATTAAAAAAAGAAACTCAGTATTTAAAGGGGTGCCAAACGGCCAAATATAAAAAAGGCATAATACCATTATAATACCTCTTAACTCTCACTAAAGAGTAGCCAGAGAAATTAAAAAATAGTCAGATTTACAAGTGGTCATTCAAAAATAGTCACACTTTTAAAAGCAATTGAAATTTAGCCAATTTTCATGTAAAGATAAATATGAACGAAAACATTATTCAAAATCTAGAAAATACTCTAGTATATTATACTGGAGTTCCAGCATAAGTATACTGGAACTCCAGCATAATATAATGGAGTTCAAGCATAAGTATACTAGAACTCCAGCATAGTATACTGGAGTTCCAGTAAGGTATACATGTCCAGTATAATATGTTGGAAGTTCATCACAGGTGCTCGAATCTCCAGTATATTATGCTGGAACTTTTCGCGTGTTAGAGTTCCAGCGTAATATGCTGGAAGTTCATACACAGGTGGACCGAACTCCAGTATATTATGCTGGACCGGTCTCTGTTGCAGCAAAATACTGACTATTTTTTTACTTGGCAAACGCTAGCTATTTTTGAGTGGCCAGTCTGAAAACTGGCCAGCCCGTGCTATTTTTTCATAGGTTCCTGATGATAGGCTATAATTACGTATTTTAGTCGCATATTACACTCTAATTTACTGCACTTTAATTGAGTTTGAGTTCTAATCGCAAGTGTTTTGCACTAATTGTGTGTTGTATGCCTTGTAGGAGTGTTTCCGAGCTATGTAGATGTTATAAAATGAATTCAAGTGATTTGGAGCTTTGAAGTCTGAGTAAAATCCCAAGGAATTAAGCTGGGATCGTGTTGGGGGATCAACAGATGATAGTTAAGAACGAAGAATCGAGTAGGCATATTGTACACTATCCAGTAAAATGCACAAAACGTTTTGCTCAGAACTCCATCTGGGTTGCACAATATAGGGTTGGAAATCTAACTCAAAGGGCTACAACTTTCATGTTTTACGTTTTTCCAAATTTCAAACAAAACAGAGTGAAAAATGCGCGACAAGTGCGCGGCCGCGCACTAGCCACAGATGTGAGGCAGAAACTGGCCAAAATCTGCAGCCGTGGACGTCCTGACCTGGAAAAGTGTCCTTTTTTGCTTTGGAGAAGGTATAATTGTTTGGGACCGACTCGACTTGGTATATATACATGGAAAAATAGTATTTTGAGGACTTTTGACATAATTTAGACCTAAGGAGGCTAAGGAGACTGGGGATTCGATCTAAGGAGGCAAGAACACACTAGGAGCAAGGCGGAGAATTCTTGTACAAGTTTCTCACTTCCTTCTTCCTAATTCCATTATTGGTTATGAATTCTAGTACTGTATTTTTGCATATTATTATGAATAGCTAGTTTGTTATCTAGGGTTTTGATGGAACATTTTGGAGGATGAATTCGTGTTATGTTTTAATATAATTGAGTTGTTGGATTTCTCTACTTGTCCAACTACGTGTTTGTTGTTGTTGATTGAATGGCCATCAATTGACTCTGCCTATTTAGTGTGTACTGCTCGAGAGAGAGAGTATATATTTAGGTAGTTGTTGAACAGCATCACTGCTAACGTGTGTGAAATATCAATACAGAGAGTTTAAAGGCGGGATTAGAGATAACGAAACCTTGGTGCGATCGTAATGAGCGGTGAATTAAGTGTCAGCTAGTGTAGTTCGAGAGAATACATCTAGTAAATTGCGGTAGTTGCTCGAGAGAGAATTACGACAACGAAAGTACTCATGATCGATAGAGAATACTTAGGCGAAATTATAGAAGATACGGCGGGAAGGATTCCGACAATTGGGGAAATCATAACTCTAGACCTCCTTAGTCTTGTCTTCAATCTTTATCCTTATTAATTGATAGTTGTACTGTTTTCTAGTATTTGTTAGTTAATTAGATAAAAATAAACATTATAATCTTTATAATTAGAAAATTGTTTGGACTTGTGTTTTTTAGCGATATTGAACAATTATAGTTAACCCTTAGTTCTCTGCGGGATTCGACTCCGGACTCTTAGACCGGATTATATTTACAGCGACCGCTTATCTTTTTTAGGATTAGAGTTGAGCGTGACAAATTCTATTTAAATTCACGCTCACTTAATTAAATCTTTAAGCTACTTAGCCCTTTTATTTTATTTTTTATTTTTAGGCTTTACACAATTTATTTTCTTTGTATTTCTTAATTCTCGAATCAACTCTGATTCTTTGTTCATTTGTCTTTTTTAAAGATATTTAAGTTTGCTGATAGAAGCTTAAAAATGCAGACAAACTTTGAAATTAGTATTCAAAAGGCTCATTACGGAAGCAAAATAGAAAAACTAATTTACAATTATAATAAAAAAATCTTAATCGTTTAAAATTTGATATTTGCTAATTATATATACGCGCCGCACGTCAAGAGTAACATGGCGTGTAGGGCGGATCTTCCTTTCATTCCGACCAGAAAATGAATGATTAAAATATGATTTTAAGAGTAATGCAAATTGTGCAAACATATGTCAAAGCTAAAATATACTTTTTTTGGAGTGACCAAAAAAATCTTGGAGAGCCTTAGCTGTATCATGTATGTTTGACAATTACTCGAGCAAATGATCTGTCTTTTTGTTCCTTTCACAACTTTTGACCCCTCCGCCCCTCCTTTTAAATAATCGCCGTGTCCGGTTAGTTTGCACTCCCTCAGCTAATTTCACGAAATACTTTATATTGTTTAACAATTTTTACGGTGTATTATACTATATTTTTGCACTTAAACAAAGATTCATAAATGCTCAATCTCTTTGGAAACATTTGAGTACAATTCAAGCACATGAATTGATCTCGAGGTACATCTCCAACGTCAATAGTTGTTCTAACTTGATCTTGAATTAAACCAAATCTAGTGAAAATAAAATGTAAAGAAATTGCTCCGATCTCTTGCCAGGGAGGTATATATCGTTAAATCAGTCATTTTTGTCGTATCGTATATAACGGGAATCAACCCTCTCCGCTGGTAGCAGGTAGATATATAATGTATTACATAACAACAAGGATAGTGCATCACCTATTTATCGTTCTCGCTCGGAAGTCAAAACGAGCACGCCTTCTACCTACTGTACTAGACCTTTGACCAGGCATTCTACATTTCTCGGATCCTTCAATTTATATAGCATAATTTGATTGGACATAAAACTTAAGAAAGAACTAATTTTAAAATTTGTGGTCTTTAACACTTTAATCTCATGCGATTATAAAAGCATATCATTACAGAAAAAATCAAAAATTTAAATTAAATAATTTTTAAATATAAAATATATATCACCTTTTAAAACAGACTAATAAAAAAATAACATTTTGTAAAAGAAACCAACAAGGTAAGTAACAGATCATGTGTGGATCCCTAGGGCAGATCGAGCCAACGTAGAAAAGAGAAAAAGAAGTTAGATCCGTTACAACTTACAATCATTGACAGTTCACTTAAAGCGAAGCTAATTTTGCACATTATTTATATATATAGTCCTTGTCAAGTATTTATATTTGTACTTCTTGGATCTGAGATAATGCAAGGAGGATTTCTGAGTGTCGGCCATAGTCAATTATTTCTTTTTTTTTTATTTAAAAAGGACGGACTCGTGAATATTGGACGTCCTAAATGAAAATTGAAGTAAAAAAGAATACTTACTACAATGGAAAATCAATTTGTTTACCTTAAAATTTGGATAACAATTAAACTTATATTGTGTTTTTAAGGATATGTGATGTCGCTAGACATCAATTGATAAATATGAAGATAAAATTAAATTATAAGTAAAGCAAACCAGTATTCAAACAGAACTCAGCCCTCGAGTCGAAGTACTCTCGAACTGATAGGTGCAAGAATAGTTAGAAAATAGAACAAGCTGATGAACAATAATTTAAGCGAGAAAGAATGAATTATATTGCTTTGATCTCTGTGAATTATCTCTTACAAATGATTAGAACTCCTCTTTATATAGTAGATGAATTCTACTTATGGTATAACTCTATTTACAGAAGGAAATCACATGATTAGCTAATCATCCGTTCCTGATTTGATCCGTACGAGATTTACGCCGTGATCCTCGACCAGTCACGATATCTCGCTTTTCCGTTACTACGCCGCCTCAGATCTTATTCGGTGCCTGTCTCACTGGCTTCGCTTGTTACCAACCTCGATCTCGATAGATACTTTGATCCTAAACTCGGTGCCTTATCCTCGCGATTTAATCGAAGTTGGCCTTCGACGCAACATCCTGATCTCAATCAAATAGCAAAATTGGGTGGGCCTGATTTTAATCGTATACAGATAGTCCCCTCGTTTTTTGGAGTGTAACGATAAGAAACGAATTGAGCCTTCGATTTTTTACCTCGTTCTGCCGTGACATCATCCTCATGACGTAAGCGACGGAAGTGACCAAAATGTCCCGTGGGTACAGTTCCCCAAATCATTAACGAGCGTCAATTGGTGGTCGGCCACTAGTGTTGTTGAACCGTCGTCGTAAACCCTATATATAGGTCCTTTCCTCGTTGATTCAAATTTTACTTTCACTTTCTTCTAATCTTCGAAGCTTTTATCTCTCGTAAGTTCTTTCCTTCTACAAAACTGCAGGTTTCACTGTCAACCTCTCAAACACCAAGTCTTACTACCTTCTTCTTTCTTCTAACTTATAAAAATGGAAAAAACTTCAAAAGCAATTCCCCAAAAGGAAAAAGCTTCTTCTTCTCAGCCGGCCGGTGACAAAACGTCGGTGGATCCACGCCCTGAAGAGTGCGTTCCCGACGGGTGTGCCCTTAATTCTGATTTTAAGACCGAGAAAGCTTCCTCGGTCCCTAGTCGATGTGAGCATATGTCGAGGTATATTTGCTCGGTAAGTGAGAAGTACCTCGAGCAAGTGAAGATACACTGCAACTGGGGGAATAAAGAAGTGGTGATTCTAACCCCCGAAGAAAGTATCACCACCCACGTGGAAGGGTATTTGAGTGTTTACACTTACCCTTTCACGTTGGGCCCCCTCTACCCCGTCATCATCGACTTCTGCCATTAGTACCAGTTAACCTTAGGTCAAATTCATCCCTCTTTTTGGAGAAAGTCATCGTGCTCCGATTCTTTTCAAGCAAAGTCGAGGGAATGCCATTCACCCTCGATCACCTCATTAGGTTGTACAACACCCGTATCTATCGAGGGTTGATTAAACTCCAACATCGAGCAACCAAGGTGTTGTTCTCGAGCATCGACGAGGACAAAGATCGAGGCTGGATGGGTAGGTTCATTCGAGTGAAGCCTTCTGACCTCATCCCAGCAGAGAAGATGCCATTTCCTGAGAAATGGAACACGAAGCGTGAGTATTATTTTACTGTTTGTTTCCATGCATTATTTTGTCCTTCTGCCTTTTCTTATTAATGCGTTCTTTCATGATGCATTAGTTGCTTGGATGCCCCGCGCGCTCCCCGATCTTGAGAGCTGGGTTCGAAAATTGGGTTGACCTCTTCCTACACCGAGCGCTATTGGCGCGATCTAGCAAAAGACCGACGGGAGGCCAAGAATCATGGTAAGCCTCCTTCTTACATATCTGATGAATTGATCACAACATACTCATTCAATTTTCTTGTGTGTAGGCATGAGTAAAGATGCGGTCATGAGGCCTCCGTTTAGCAAGGAGGAGGCTCGACCTCCGATTATTAGATCAAGCGCTAGTTTTTCTAAGTGTGGGTACCGGGTCTCGGCCTCACCTAAAGTTCGACTAACATAGTAAATAGGAAACTGCGTACCTTGCTCTTCTCGAACTAGGACCCCACTTACCGCGACTTCCGAGACTGCTAAATATAAGTAGAGTTGCTCGTCCACTTTCGGAGTATGAAGTAGTGGTGGGATCGAGAGGTACCACTTTAATTCTTCCAATGCATGTTGGCATTCCGGGGTCCAAGTAAAGTTGTTCTTCTTTTTTAGCAGTGAGAAGAACCTGTGACTTCGACATGAAGACCTCGAGATAAACAGACCCAAGTCGGCTATCCGCCCCGTTAATCTTTGTACGACCTTAACGCTGTCCACGACTGTGATGTCTTTGATTCCCCTGATTTTATCGGGGTTGATCTCGATCCCCCGATTTGACACCCTAAAGCCGAGGAACTTTCCCGAACCGACCCCAAATGCACATTTCTCAGGATTGAGCTTCATATTGTATTTTCTCAATATATTGAAGGTTTTCTGCAAATGTGTTAAATGGTCCTCTGTGCGCAGGGACTTAACTAGCATATCGTCAATATAAACCTCCATTGATTTACCTACTTGTTCTTCAAACATTCGGTTCAGTAGGCATTAGTAAGTAACACCAACATTTTTAGCCCAAACGGCATTACATTATTAATAGGTGCCACACTTAGTGATGAACGAAGTCTTTTCCTGATCTGAATTT
Organism: Nicotiana paniculata; assembly: GCA_005239505.1. Classification (NCBI taxonomy): domain Eukaryota; kingdom Viridiplantae; phylum Streptophyta; class Magnoliopsida; order Solanales; family Solanaceae; genus Nicotiana; species Nicotiana paniculata. Next base: position 19,684 of record ML343321.1, read on the forward strand.
AATTGTACCTGGAGTAGGAGTCGAGAAAACTAAGGATCTCGTGGTCGGCCGTGACATCGATCATGCGATCGATATTCGGCAGAGGAAAAGAGTCTTTGGGACATGCTTTGTTTAAATCTTTATAATCTACGCACATCTTAAGTTTGCCCCCCTTTTAGGGACCACAACTTTGTTTGCTAACCATTCGGGATATTTTACTTCCCGAATGGATCATATTTTGAGAAGTTTGGTTACCTCATACTAGATGAATTCATGTTTTATCTCGGACTGGGGCCTTCTCTTTTGTTTTACCAGTCTGAACTTCGGGTCCAGGCCCAATCAATGTGTTGTGATCTCCGGTGGGATCCCTATCATATCTAAGTGAGACCAAGCAAAACAATCCATATTATCGTTAAGAAATTTAATAAGTTTTTTCCTGATTTCGGGGGTTAACCCTGTACCCGGTATACCTTTCGATCGGGTAGGTATTTGATCAATATGACCTGTTCCAGCTCTTCGACTGTTGATTTGGTGGCGTCGGGATCTTCGGAGATAATGAAGGATCGAGGGATCCAGTAATCATCGTCCTCATCCGTTCCCTGTTTATCCGACTGAGTCGAGGCTGGTGGCTGTGGTTGCTATTTAGCCTCCTATTTTTCTTTGACCTCCGATCCCTTTGTTGACGAAAACACCGATATCGGTATTACCTCTCGACCGCGAACATTTCCTTTGCAACGTGTTGTTCCCCATATATTGTTTTCACTCCATGTTGGGAATTTCAGTATTTGGTGAAGGGTTGAAGGGACTGCCCTCATATTGTGAATCCAGGGTCTTCCGAGCAGCGCGTTGTACCTTATATCGCCCTCGATTACATGAAACTTGGTTTCTTGAATAGTCCCAGCTACGTTTACCGGTAAAATAATTTCACCTTTAGTTTTTCCGCTGGCCATGTTAAAACCATTAAGGACCCGAGCTGCGAGTACGGTTTGATCTTGTAGGCCGAGCTTCTCCACGGCCCTCGATCGAATAATATTGGTCGAGCTCTCTGGATCAACCAATACACGTTTAACTTGAATTTTATTCATAAGGATAGAAATTACTAGAGCATAATTGTTGGGTTGAGAGATCCCTTCTTCTTCTTCATCGTTGAATGATACAGTGCCTTCTGGCACATAATATCGAGTCCGTTTTTCCCTAGTAATTGATACCTTGGTGCGTTTGAACTTTGAAGATGGGCCCTTATGGAATATCGACCCCACCAACGATCATATGAATCACGTGTTGTGGTTCTTCCTGCTCGCTTTTCCTGTTTGCGTCCCTGTCTCTGAAATGGTTCTTAGCTCGATCGCTCAAGAACTCTCGAAGGTGGCCCTTATTGAATAGACATGCTACCTCCTCCCTCAGTTGTCTGCAGTCTTCGATTATTATGGCTATGTGTGCCGTGATACTTGCATATTGATTGGGATTTATTTGGGAATGATCGGTTAGTAGGGGTTTGGGCCATCTAGTATATTTTATTCTCATAATGGCCGACACAATACCTGATGCGTCAATACTGAAGTTGTACTCCGATAATCGTGGTGCCTCTGTGGGATCGACATGTTTATCGAAACCGCTTTTACTCATGAGTCCTCGAGAGCTCTACCCTCGATCGTTCCTTCGATCGTTTCAGATGGGATTGCGTCCTGGGCCGCTGTTTCTGCGATTTGCGTTGTATGGCTGACATCTGTCTCTGTTCGACCCTACCGATATCCCTCTGATTTTTTCCTATGGGCCTGTTTGGATAGACGGAACCGGAGGGGGTCCCCAATTGATCATCCTCGACCCTGATCTTTGACTGATACCGATTATGTACATCGACCCAGGTTACCGTCGGATATTCAATTAAATTCTGCTTCAGTTAACGTGATTCCACCGAACTTCATTCGTTCAAACATTGCGTGAAGGCTTGAACAGCCCAATCATCTGTGACCGGTGGTAGTTCCATGTGTTCCATCTAGAACCGAGATAAGAACTCCCTCAACATTTCGTTATCCCTTTGTTTCACCTTGAAAAGGTTCGATTTCCTCATCGCAACCTTTATCGCCCCGCCATGTGCCTTTACGAAAGAGTCTACAAGCATGGCGAAAGAGTCGATGGAATTAGGTGGTAGATTGTGATACCAGATCATTGCTCCATTCGATAGAGTTTCTCCAAATTTCTTCAGTAGAACAAATTCGATCTCATCATATTCCAAATCATTTCCTTTTATGGCACATGTATAGGAGGTGACATGCTCATTGGGATCAGTGGTCCCATTGTACTTAGGGATTTCCGGCATGCGGAATTTCTTCGGAATGGGCTTCGGAACCGCACTTGGGGGAACGACTTCTGCACAAAATTCTTTGAGCCCAGACCTTTTAAAATTGGCGGTGCCCCCGGTATTTGGTCAACCCGGGTATTGTATGTCTCTACTTTCTTATCATTTGCCTCGATTTTCTTCTCTCCCGATTCAAGTCGTTTAGTGAGCTCCTCTAGCATCTTCATTACGACGAAGTTAGTCCCCGATTCGTTGGGATTCGATCTTTCCGGTACTGACTCGGTTCTGTGGACGAATTTTGGTTTGACCCCCTTCGGTGTTCGATGCTGGTTTTGTAGTTGTGCTATAGCGACTTGTTGAGCCTGTAGCATTTCGAATATCAATTGGAGGCTGACTCTACCATCTCCTCCGTCTTGTGTACCTCGACCACCAGATCGACCTTCCCTGCATACGCTTCATTCGAGATCAGCGCGCAAATTTGCATTTAGGGAAATATGTGAACTGACGTCGACTGGATTGACAATTGGTGCTCCCTCGAGATCAGCCTGAGGCACCACGATCCCTGGGATGACTATGTTGTCGTTTTTCCCGCGAAATTCGAGACCGTTGTCACCATGTGTGGGTGTTGTTTGTGAGTTTGACATGTTTTATTCTGAAAACAAAAACACTTACAAGAACAAGCGTAAAATAGTGTGCATTATCGGAATCAGTATGAAGCAATCGCTATTATCCTTAGCCCATGGTGGACGCCAAACAATTTACCCTAAAATTTGGATAACAATTAAACTTATATTGTGGTTTTAAGGATACGTGATTTCGTTCAACACCGATTGATAAATATGAAGATAAATGATAAAATTAAATTATAAGTAAAGCAAACCAGTATTCAAACAGAACTCAGCCCTCGAGTCGAAGTACTCTCGAACTGATAGGTGCAAGAACAATTAGAAAATAGATGAACAATAATGTAAGCGGGAAAGAAAGAATTATATTGCTTTGATCTCTGTGAATTATCTCTTACAAATGATTAGAACTCCTCTTTATATAGTAGAGGAATTCTACTTATGGTATAACTCTATTTACAGAAGGAAATCACATGATTAGCTGATCATCCGTTTCTGATTTGATCTGTTCCGAGATTTACGCTGTGATCCTCGGCCAGTCACGAATATCTCTCTTTTCCGTTACTACGCCGCCTCCGATCTTATTCGGTGCATGTCTCACTTGGATTCGATTGTTACCAACCTCAATCTCGACAGATACTTTGATCCTAAACTCGGTGCCTTATCCTCACGATTTAATTGAAGTCGACCTTCGACGCAATATCCTGATCTCGATCAAATAGTAAAATCGGGTGGGCCCGATTTTAACTATATACACAATTTTATATAAAAATAAAGTTCGAAAGAGTTGGTCGAGACATATAAAGTTCAGGAGATATTTACTCAATTGAACAAGATATCTTTTACTTTTAAATTTTTAATTGATTCTTTTAGAATCTCAAATTAAATGAAAAAAGTGAAGTGTCAATATTAATCAACTAGGATAAAAACTAAATATGCGATCAATATTTACATCAAATTTAAATAATTTAATATTAGTAATAAAAGTTAAAGTGATAATATACATATTATTTTTAATTTTCACTTAAGTGCGGAATATATATTTTATATTTATTGATTTGATATAAATATCAGGCACCTGCCAGTAAATTTTAACCACCGAGTACAGTGTGGATGGGATGTAAAATGAAGACGAAAAGTGTCGGTCACACGTTCGTTAAAGAGTTCTTAATGTGTTTGCTTATTCGTTTGTTTAGTTATAACAAAATTATTTGTTTTTCTGTTCACATGATCGGACATTGGAATCCTAGCCATATAATTAAGGGTGTTAATGGTTCGATTCGACCGTTTATTTAATAAAATTTATATTATATTATATTAAATTTTCGTATTCTATTATAATATAACCAAAATTAAACATTTCGAAACCGTCCCAATCATATCGGTTTCTCTTCGATATCGTCACGATTCGGTTAATTTTCGATATTTTTTTAAATATCATGTAAAAGTCAATAGTAAAACTAGAATGCAATAACATACGTACTTTTATAGGATTTAGTAAAACTGTTTACACGTTTTTACTGTTTAAAGGGTGATGAATTAAGAAAACATGAAAGATGGCCAGATTATAGATCAATCAACTATTTTACAGTATCGTAGAAAAAAACTAAACAAAGACAAGAAAATATAAATCACATGAGTGGAAAGATATTAACTAAGTTGGGACTCAAGAATAAATTCTATAGAAGATTAAATATTCAAAAAGATAAATCTAATTCATACGAAAGGAAATATATTAAATATATTGTAGTTTGCTACTCATAATCGTTAGAATACCTTGTGTCTTGCTAGTGAATTTGCTGGAAATAATTTAATTTCAATTGGAGTAGCATCGTTTTCATAATTCCAAGGCCAAAGTAAGAATTTAATGCTTTATTATTTTTAAACTTAATCTATAAAAATATTTTCCACATATAAATTTGTTTGTTACGGTTCGGCATGTTTTTGGTTTATTTCCATAAAATAAAAAATACATCCTAATTTTCGGTACAATTATAAATTTATATAAAAAAAAACTACGATTTATTAAAAAAAACTTAAAAATTTATTCGGTGCGGTACGATCCGGTCAGTTAAGTCATGTTCAACTTAATTCAATGAAATACTAAGTCATGTTCCAATTTGAGAAAGGGTATAACAGAGATGCATATTTCTACTAATTAATTCAAATTGGAACATGTCTTAGTATTTCATTGAATCCACTAATTAATCTTTCTGAACTATACTTTACTCAAATTTGAACATGACTTACTATTTCATTAAATCCACTAATAATTAATCTTTTTTCAAATTTGAACATGACTTAGTATTTCATTGAATCCATTATTAATCTTTCTGACCTTACTTCTTCTTACTATTTAATCTAATTAATCTTTTTGAACTATCTTTTTTGCTCAAATTTGAACATGACTTACTATTTCATTTAATCCACTAGTAATCTTTTTTTTCCTTCAAATTTGAACATGACTTACTATTCAATTGAATTCAATAAAAATAGCATGAGCTAGCCAGTTTTCGTACTGGTCATTTAAAAATAGCCAGCAATTGTAAAGTCATTGAAAAATAGTCACTATTTTGCTGCAATACGGAATGTTCCGGCATAATATATTGGAGATTGGTGCACCTGTGAATGAACTTCCAGCATATTATGCTAGAACTCCAACACGCGGAAAGTTCCAGCATAATATACTGGAGATTGGAGCACCTGTGTATGAAATTCCAGCATATTATGCTGGACCGGCATATTATACTGGAACTCCAGTATATTATGCTGGAGTTCCAGTATATTCATGCTAGAACTCCAGTATATTATGTTGGAACTCCAGTATATTATGCTGGAGTTCCAGTATACTTATGCTGGAACTCCAGAACAATATACTCAAGTATTTTTCGGATTTTGAACAGTGTTTCGTTCAGATTTATCTTTACATGAAAAGTGACTAAATTTCGATTACTCTTGAAACTGTGATTATTTTTGAATGACCACTTGTAAATCTTGCTATTTTTGAATTTCTCCCCTTGAATCCACTTATCAATCTTTTTTTGCAAATTTGAACACGACTTACTATTTATTGAATCCACAAATTATAACTATACTGTTTCTGAACTACATTTAAATAGTAGTTTCTTTCTCTCTATAATGCCAAAAAATATGAACTGTCCCACCTCTAAACAAAATCTTTACTCTTTTAATGGATTAGTAACTTAATCCAAGCTGAAGTCCAAGTGCCGCGTGAACTAGAAACAAAGTCATTATGCCACTACCCAATATGCCATGAATGTTCCTCAACCCGGGATTTCCCTGAAAAAAGAATCCGAGTTCAAGAGAACGTAATATCAGCATAAATCAATTAACTATGTCTTAATTGGGCTATTTGCATCCGTACCTATTTTTGTGTCACGTTTTAACTTATACCCGCTTTGTAAAAAAAATTACATCCGTACCCGCTTTTGCGCATAACTTCAGCATAAGGGGCTGAAGTAGCAAAGACAATCACGCAAAACTTCAGCTTTCTAGTAGACGGCTTGCGAACTTAAGCTCTAGAGCTGAAGTTGTTGTCTTGTAACTGGGGAACTTCAGCCCATTATGCTGAAGTTCTGCCTTTGTAACTGGGGAACTTCAGCATACGGGGCTGAAGTTCTCCAGTTATAAAGACAAAACCCCCAGTTTACATAGACAAAACTTCAGCTCTAGAGCTGAAGTTTTAGAGCTGAAGTTTTGTCTTTGTAACTGGGGAACTTCAGCCCCGTATGCTGAAGTTTTGTCTTTATAACTGGCGAACTTCAGCTTAACTAGTGAACTTCAGCTCAGCGAGGGGAATGGAGCTGAAGTTATTTAAAAAGTGGGTACAAGTTAAACAAATTTTAAAAAGCGGGTATAGGTTAAATGGGGGCGATCAAATAAGGTACCCGCGTAATTTTTACGTCTTAATTCTAAATTAGTTTTTCTTAATGTAAAATGAAACAAGAAGCCGTTTTCTTGATGAAATACGAGACATAATTTGGGCAATTTGAGCAGATTTACCTCAAATAGTGCAGGTAAAATGGTCTGTATAGTCAAAAGAGTCAGGCCAATAAAACCTGTGACAGCATGAGGACTACAATAAAAACAGAAAAAATCAGTTCAACTATTTATCTAAAGGATTTAAGTTATGATAATTTTTTTTTGACATTATCGGTGTAGTTTAACCTATAACAACAGGTTAATTATCATTTTATTCACGTTACCAATTGATGTTATCATCAAATTTAACTATAATTATCTTATATGCGATATATTTTTCACATCATTTAATACATAGAATTTAAACTCTTATCTGAATCTGTAAAAGTTGCAACTTATTGGTGGCAAGAGATTAAATAAGCTACCTTTCTAAAATAGGCTTATCTGAAGTAAGTAGTGATGTTATTCCACCAGTAGCTCCAAGAGCAAAGAAGAAGAACATTCCTCCTAGAAGTTTTGGATGCAAATCTTTGGCTTTGGCCTTTTCCTCCTACAAATTACCAAAGAATAAAAATAATTCATTGAACATTTCAATCAAATAAAAAAAAAAAAAGAGGACGAAAATATAACAACAACATTAAATCCTTTACGGGTTTAACTTCTGTACACAAACGACAATGTAAAATAATTTTTCGTTAAATCGTCAGTGCGTATAAATTGAATCATTTTCGTCAATTCTTACCACATCATTATAAAAGCGTATTCGAACACCTCAATTAATAAACGAAAAAGATGAAAAGACAACATCATTAAATTCTTTACGAATTTAACTTGTATACACTGACACGACAATATAAAAAAATATTTCGTTAATTCTTACCACATCATCAGAAAAGCGTATTCGGAAACCAAGGTAAGTCCCATATCCACCCATAGCAAAGAGGACAACAGCCTGAAAAAGGGAATTGAATCCTTTAGCAAATTTATCACTTCAATTTAGTATCATCTGAATTCTTTTCAGCACACATACCATGTTACCAGGATGACCCCAATGTATAAGCCAATCTGGTAAATTCCATGATTTTACAAGCTCAACAGAAGGACCAAACAAAGACCTTATAGTTCCAGCTGAATCAAAGGATCAAGAAATTTCATCAGATTAAGTTGTAAAACAGACCTGTACTCCGTCCCAATTCATATGACATTCTTTCTATTGTTGTACGTCGTCCTAAAATGTATGACATTGCTCTACAGATAATATTATCTTAACTTTCACTGCTGCTTGTATAATATATAAGTCAACTAGTTTCTTAAACTCCGTTCCCAATTAAATACAATTATAACAAATCCAGTGTAATCCCTACCTTGAGAAGGTAGATAGATTTGTTTTTGATAAATCCTCAACTAAGTTTCTAAGTTGCTATTAACTAACTACAACAACAGCCCAGTGAGATCCCACATGTGAGGTCTGGGGATGGTAGTGTGTACACAAACCTTACCCCTATTCCAGGGAGTAGAGAGGCGATTTGCGGTAGACCCTCGGCACAAGAAGGAAAAAGACAATGTATCAGTAACAATAAAGGAGTTTAGAAAGATAACACCAGCAACACAATAACCAGAAAATTGCGAGCAAAGTAACAACGCCAAGCAGTATTAACAACAACAACAAAAAACCCAGTTTGATCCCAATATGTGAGGTCTGGGGAGGGTAGTCTGTACGCAGACCTTACCCCTACCTAATGCAGGTAGAGAGGCTGTTTCCACAAGACTCTCGGCTCAGGAAGGGCAAGAAGAAGAAGAGGAAAGCAAGGAAAGAAGAAAGATGGAAGAGAAAAGGAAAAGGGAAAGATAAAGGATAAATAATACCAAATAATAGCAACAGGAATACAATACGTGAGGCAAACAAAACCACATAACGTAATAAAAATCTAAGAATATGAAGGGACATGCATGCTACTAAGACTATCAGTGAACAACTATAAACTACCTACTAACCTTCTATCTTAATGCTCGACCTCCACACCCTCCTATCAAGGGTCATGTCCTCAGTGAGCTGAAGCAGCGCCATGTCCTACCTAATCACCTCTCCCTAGTACTTCTTAGGCCTACCTCGACCTCTTCTCAAACTCTCCATGGCCAACCTCTCACACCTCATGACAGGAGCATAAATGTTTCTTCTCTTAACATGTCCGAACCATCTCAGCCTCGACTCCTGCATCTTGTCCTCCATGGAGGCTACTCCCACTCTGTCCCGGATAGCTTCATTCTTAATCCTATCTCTCCTGGTACACCCACACATCCATCTCAACATCCTCATCTCTGCTACTCTCATCTTTTGCACGTGGGATTTCTTGACTGGCCAACACTCAGACCCATACAACATAGCCGGTCGAACCACCACTCGATAAAACTTACCCTTAAGTTTTAGCGGCACATTCCTATGACACAAAACACCGGAAGCGAGCCTCCACTTCATCCATCCTGCTCCGATGCGATGCGCGACATCTTCGTCAATGTCCCCGTTACCCTAGGTAATAGATCCGAGATACTTAAAACTCGCTCTCTTGGGGATAACTTGAGTATCAAGCTTAACCTCTACGTCTGCATCATGGGTTCCGTCACTGAATTTGCACTCCAAGTATTCTGTCTTAATTCTACTCAGTTTGAAACCTTTAGACTCCAAGGTCTGTCTCCAAACCTCCAACCTCGCGTTAACTCCGCTATACGTCTCGTCAATCAACACTATATCATCGGCAAATAACATGCACCAAGGCACCTCTCATTGGATGTGACGCGACAGTACATCCATCGCCAAGGCAAACAAAAATGGGCTAAAAGTCGATCCCTGGTGCAACCCCATCACCACAGGGAAATTCTCCGAGTCACCACCCACAGTCCTCACCCGAATCTTAGCATCATCATACATATTCTTAATCACCCTAATGTACGCTACCAGAACACCGCAAACCTCCAAACACCTCCACAGGACCCAAGCAGTATTAACTAACTGATATATCATATAAGAATAAGCAGAGCTATCAAAGTGATTTCTCAGTAGTTGAAAGGTATGAAAGAAATGTTCTACTCCTATGAGATAATATATAGTAAAAGTTCTCTATTTTTCTTACTAAGATCAAATAGAGTCTTCTGATAAAAAACATCACAATAATTTTAATATCTTAAAGGTATTATATTCAGTCTCACAATCTTAGATCTTTACATTCAACAAGAAAATTTTTCTCAAATTTCCAATCAAATAATTGGCATTTGGAAAAGGACGTACAAGATACCATTTTGAACAAAGAAGACAAGCATTTACTACTACTACGGTAACTATTTTTGGTTTACGTCAACAAGTTCTGATAGATTTAACTTATATACACTAATTGTATAAAGAGATTTAAACTGTTAGTGTGTAGTAATCTATCTTATTTTCTAGGTTACTTAATTATTCCACTAATTATGGATGAATTATTATTCATAGTTATCTTTTAGACGACAGTGAATAAAAGCAGCACATAGTAGCTTACTGTAGAGCAGTAACAGCAGCATTACCTCCAGGAAGAGCAGCAATAAACATCAAAGGCAAAGGACTGAATGAATACAAAAGGGTCTCATTTGCCAAAGATTCATCTTCTTTCACTAATTCAACTATGTTTATATCGACAATATCTTCAGAATTCAACTTCTTGTAAGCTAAGGTAGGAGGCAAAAAAGCCCTTCTTTTGGCATTGCTAAACACTGCACTTTTACAAGATTCAGTGGAAATTTTGGAAGAAATAATTGGTTGGAAATTAAGGAAAGAAAAACAAGGAGAGGAGTGTTTGGTGAAAGCAATTGGTGAAGCATTCACCATATTAGCCATTGGTAATACAAAGCAAACAAGAATTGATTATTTTCAAGAATCTGAGTATGAAGTTGAATGTATATATGCTTTGGTTCGTGCACTAGTTAAGTAGTTGTTGGAGATAAGATAAAAATGGGAAAGGCAAGGAAAGTGACACGACTATACATATATATGAATATACTAAGCATTTACGCGTGGTTACCACAAGTTGGAGAATAGGGATCTTTGCACCTACTTTTACAAAAGTTACGTTGTTTGGTTCCTTTTCAGCATAATCGGTTGCCACAATTCTGGTGGATTATGACAATCGATAAGACATTGGCCAAGGTCTCTCCTAACTTTGTAGGAGCATTCTAGTATCTCCTTAAGCATCATTAATATTACCAAAGGTTGTGGGGGATGGTTAGTGCCGCTTCATTTTTAACTCAGAAGTCACGGGAGTCGCCTTTGGCAGGAAATGTTTTACCCTCTAAAGTGAGATTTTCCAAATCATCAACAATAACATACCTAATGTAGTTCCACAAGTGAAGTTTGGGGAGGATAGAGTGTACGCAAAATTTACCATTGCCTTTAAAAAGATAAAGAGGTTGTTTCCGGAAGACCCTTGGCTCTGGAAAGGAAAGGAGAGAGACAATAACAAGCAAACCGATCTAACAATCAAAGCAAAATACAAAACTAGCAAAAAGTAATACATTCAAAAAATCGAAACACAAGACAACAACAAGTAATAACAGAGAACTAGCTAAAAAAAATAAGGAAAAAAAACCTAATGCTACGGAAGGCACCAAGTGGTGTGTTAAAACTACCGCTGCAAACAAGGACAAATCGACCACCTAACCCTCTACCTTTATTCTCAATATCCACACCTTCTTATCCATGGTCATGTCCTTAGTGAGCTGGAGCAACACCATATCTTGCCTAATCATCTCCCCCAAATACTTCTTCGGCCCGCCTCTACCTCTTCATTGGCCCTCACATGCCAACCTCTCACACCTCCTCATCGGAGCATCAATGCCTCTCCTTTTCACATGCCCTAACCATCTAAGTCTCGCCTCCCGCATCTTGTTCTCCACAGGGGCCACACCTATCTTGTCCCGAATAACATCATTTCTAGTTTTATCTAACCTGGTATGCCAGTACATCCACCTCAACATCCTCATCTCCGCCACCTTCATCTTCTGGACATGGGATGTCTTGACCAGCCAACACTCCGCCCCATACAACATTGCCGATCTTACCACCGCTATATAGAACTTAACTTTAAGTTTTGGTGGCACATTCTTATCACACAGAACACCGGAAGTGTCACGACCCAAATTCCATTCTAGGCCGCGATGGTGCCCAACTCCGAAGTTAGGCAAGCCAACACTATTTATCAAGCGAGTCCCATTTTATTTTATTAAAAAACTTTCTAACAATATCTTAATTTGAATTACTAAGTACATAAAAATGGCAAATGACGACGGCAATTTAGATTGCAATGACAAAAGGAGTCAAGTTTAAATAATTATATCCCCAAAAGAATAGTCTGCCAATGTGATTGCCAGGAACTAGTGTCACAAGTATACGGGCACCTAGTAGAATGAACAAAAGATTACATCTACCCTACTGCCTGAAATGTAATAGACAGTCTAAGAAAAATAAAGACTCCAACGCGCTGCAGAAAGACTCCAACACGCTGCCGAACGACATTAGAAGAAGCAGCTCACAGTGGAATCTCTGTCCAGTATCAAGAACGCGCTCCGTACTGGTATCTAGATGTACTTGCCTCCGAACTTGTAAGTACATAAACGTAGCATGAGTACATAAACATTATGTACCCAGTAAGTATCCAGTCTAACCTCGAAGAAATAGTGATGAGGATCGACTTGACACTTACTAGGGGCTAAACAATATAATTAAGCATGTGACTCGGCATGGATATCATGGCTAAATAGCAAAAAATACAAGAAAATAACAAGTTTTTCCATAAATATAGATATACATAAATTCTTATCATTTAAGTGGACAACTTGTATTTTCAAGGCATTTTTATACAATTCAAGGTGCAGTAGTGCCAAGCAAATAGCATGCGCAGACAGTGTCGTGGGCGTACGACCCGATCCACCATAATAATAAAATGTGCACTGCCAGAGAGTCGAACGACGCGAATCATAGATGCATCTATTACCCCGCTCGTGGATCATACATGTGACGCGGTCAACACAATCAAGCACATCAAGCAGGTAAATCAAGGATTTATCAAAGAAGCAAGTACTCAAGAAATGTCAACTTTTCTTTAATGGTAAAAAGATATTGATCAATCTATTAGAATTTATTTTACCAATTGACATGATCTAAGCAAGTTAAATTTACTATAAAGGTTCACGTATAACAAGTAAGTATGCTTTTGGATCCTAAGCTACCCGGACTTAAGCATGATAGTAGCTACGCACGGACTCTCGTCACCTCTTGCGTACGTAGCCCCCACAAATAATATTACATAATTAATTACTTCACCTATGGCGACAATTCCCTCTTACAAGGTTAGAAAAGAGGCTTAGCTCGTTTCGAGCCTACTTCGAACTCAAGAATGCTCTCAAACCCTCAAACGGAACCGCACAGTTTGAAACTATTCAAATAGCGTAACAACCAATCATTATAGGCTTACAAGTTCATACTCTAGCTATTAGAGTGATTCTCCAATCCCAAAGGCAAGATTCCCAAAATTCTCCCCCGGGCCCACGTGCTCGGATTTCAGAAATTCTTAAGGGAAGTTGTTAACCATAACCTAAGGATCAAGAATATATGATTTTTACTCCATTTTCATAACAAATTTCGTGGTTAAATCCTATTTTTATCAAAACCCTAGGTTTTACTCTAAATCCATAATTTTTACTATTCCTTATGTGTTAATCTACACAAAAACCAAGTATTAAACTCCCATTAAGTAGGAATAACTTACCTCACAATGCTAAGTTGAAATCCCTCTTTTGGAAGTTCCTAAATCGCTCAAGGATGCAACAAATGACCCCAAATAAGGCTAAGTCCCTTTTTTAAAATAACCTTACTGCCTACATTCCTTTCGCACCTGCGGCGTGTGGACCGCACTTGCGGTCTCGCTTCTGCGTACCATCGTCTGCATCTGCGGAAAGAAGAAAGGCTGGCAGGGATCGCACCTGCGAGAGGGTGCCATGCGGCACCGCTTCCGCGGAAAAGGACCGCATCTGCGGAACCTGGGCATCCACTCTATGGCCGCATCTATGAGGGGTCGACCGCTTCTGCGGTCTCGCACCTGCGACTGACCAACCGCAGGTGCGGTCGCACCAGAATTGGTGCACCAGCAGCTCATTTTGAGCTTGGACTCGCCTTGCGCGACGTTCGAATGGCCCCCGGAGCCCCCGAGGCCCTGTCCGAACATACCAATAAGTTCTACATCATAAAACGGACTCACTCAAACCTACGAAATACCCGAAACAACATTAAAACCAAGAATCACACCCTAAAACCAATTGAATCAAACTTATGAACTTTAAGTTCTCAAATCTATTTCCAACATGCCGAAACGCAGTTATACTACTCGGAATGACACCAAATTTTGCGTGCAAGTCATACAAGACATTATAGAGCTATTCTCACTCTCAGAATTTTATTTGGACCTCGATATCATCAAAACACGTTCCAAACCACAATTATAGAACTTCAAGAATCATACTTCGCTATTTGGCACCGAAACGCTCCCGGGTCATCCGAAACCTGTTCTGAACATACGCCTAAGTCCGAAATCATCATACGAACATATTGGAACCTTCAAATAACAGTTCCGAATTCGTTTACTCAAAAAATTGACCGAAGTCAAACTTGGTCTTTTAGGCCAACCTTAAGGAACCAAGTGTTCCCATTTTAACCCAAACTCTTCCAAATCCCGAACCAACCATCCTCGTAAGTCATAAATCAAAAAAAGCAAATACGGAAAGTATTATTTAGGGGTACGGGGTTACATGAAGCAAAATGATCAGTCGGGTCGTTACAGGAAGCGAGCCTCCATTTCATCCACCCCCTACAGTGTGTGACATCTTCGTCAATCTCCCTATTCCCTTGTATAATAGACCCAAGGTACTTGAAACTTTCTCTCTTAGGGATGATTTGTGACTCTAGCCTCACGTCTTCGACCTCTTCCTGACTTCCAAATCGAATCCGGATTAATTGGTCCTGCCTTTGATAGAGAGTGTTTTACCCCTTAAGTGAGACTTTCCAAATCGAATCCGGATTAATCGGACCCCAAAGCGAATACCTAACTTTGTAGGACCATATAAAATGACCTAAGGAACAATAGTTATCATTTCGGCATAACCGTTTCTTGTTTTTTGGTGTTTTAGGGCCATAAAACACGAAGTTAGCACTATTTTCAGATTTTCGTGTGCTATAGTCCACGCCATCTGCATGAATTCAGGCGACCGACTCCGAGTCGCCTAAAATTTTGCGGGACCAGAAAAAATGACCTAATGAACAATAGTCATCGCTTCACCATGATTGTTCCTCATGTTTTGGCGTTTTAGGGTCATAAAACAGTCCACGCCAAATTTTTGTGTGCTATAGTCCACGCCATCAACATGAATTCAAACGACCGATTTCGAATCCACTAAAATTTTGTGGGACCATAAAAATGACTAATAAATAATAGTTGTCACTTCTCCATGACCGTTCTTCATTTTATTGGCATTTTAGTGCTATAACAAAGGAATTCAATACGATTTCTAAATTTTCGTGTGTCATAGTCTATGCCATCTAAATGAATTCGGGCGACTGGCTCCGAATCGCCTAAGATTTTGCGGTAACATAAAAAATGACCTAATGAATAATACTCATCGCTTTGCCATGACCAATCCTCATATTTTGGTATTTTATGGCCATAAAATAGGAATTCATCACGATTTTCAAATTTTCGTGTGCTATAGTCTACGTCATGTGCACGAATTTGGGCGACCGGTCCGTATCCCCTAAATTTTTGCAAGACCATAAAAAATGACCTAATCGCTTCGCCATGATCATTCCTCATATTTTGGCGATTTAGAGCTATAAACAGGAATTCATCACGATTTCCAAATTTTCGTGTGCTATAATCCACGCCATCTGCATGAATCCGAGAGACCGGCTTCGAATCGCCTAAAATTTTGCGGGAACATAAAAAATGGCCTAATGAACAATAGTCATCATTTCGCCATGACCGTTTCTCGTTTTTTGGCGATTTAGGGCCATAAAACAGGAATTCAACGTTATTTCCAATTTTTCGTATGCTAGTGTCCACACCATCTTCATGAATTCGGTCGACCATCTTCGAATCCCCTAAAATTTTGCAGGACCATCAAAATTAATCTAATGAACAATAGTCATCGTTTCGCCATGATCGTTCCTATTTTTTTTAGCGTTTAAGGCCATAAAACTGGAATTCAAAATGATTTTCAAATTTTAGTATATTGTAGTCCACGCCATCTGCATGAATTCGAGCGACCAGCTATCAGCCGCCTAAAATTTTACGGGGCCATAAAATAACCTAATGAACAATATTCATCACTTCGCCATGACCATTCCTCATTTTTTGGCGTTTTAGGGCCACAATACATGTAATCAGCACGGTTTCCAAATTTTCATGTATTGTCCACGCCATCTGCATGAATTCGGGCGATCGATTCCGAATCTCCTAAAATTTCGTAGGACCATCAAAAAATGGCCTAATGAACAATAGTCATTGCTTCTCCATGCATATTCCTCGTTTTTGGCGTTTTAGGGCCATAAAAAATGAATATAGCATGATTTTTAAATTTTGTGTGCTATAGACTACGCCATCTGCATCAATTCGGGCGACCGACTCCAAATCTCCTAAAAACTTTTTGGGACCATAAAAATGACCTAATGAGCAATGGTCATCGCTTCAGAATGATCATTCCTCGTTTTCGGTATTTTAGGGGCTATAAAATATGAATCCAGCACGATTTCCAAAAATTTCATGTGCTAGTCCATGCTATTTGCAGGATTCGGGCATACCGGCTCCGAATTCCCTAATTTTTAGCGGGACCATAAATAATGATCTAATGAACAATATTCATCGCTTCGCCATGACTGTTCTTCATTTTTAGCGTTTAAGGGCCAATAGGAATTCAGCACCATCTGCATGAATTCGGGCGACCGGCTCCGAATTGCCTTAAATTTAGCGGGACTATCTGTTGATACCGAATTTTTCCTCAAACTATTTTAAAATTTGCATATGTGCCTTCAAAATCACTTTTTATAATAACTGGTATTTTTCCATAATTTTCCATATTTTATTAATTTCTTTTCCAATTTATTCAGTATTTTAAATTCAATAATTATTCATAAATTATATTATAAATAATTTCAAAATATTTCCTAGATCAATACATCATTTTAATCCTATTAGAATCTAATTATTTCACAAATTAGCCAATTTGGCATTATTTAGCTATAATAATTTTTGCAGTTATAGCCTAAATGTACATTTTATACCGTTTTAATTTAATAATTAGTCATTTATATTTTTAATATTAGTTAATTACCTTAATTTTACCTATTTAGCCTTAATTTCATTTTTTATGTAATCATTAGCTATTTTTATTAATTATTTACCTATTTAATTGGGTATTTAACGAGTAGCCATTTTTATTTAAAATATAGCCTAAACTCAATCTGGTCCTAACCCATTTGATTTAGCCCAATACCCAGGCCCAATATCTAAGCCTACCCGACCCAATCCTGTGTGTAATCTGGACCGTTGATCAAATTAGATCAACGACTCAGATTCACTCTTACCTTAATTAGTCCTAGACGACTACCCTCCCCCTCTCTCATTTTCCCCTCACTCACTCCGCCGTCTCAACTCTCTCCTCTCTCTCAACTCTCTTGTCTCCTCGACTCCCTCTGCTAAACCTAGCCCCCCTTCTCCGGTCGTCGCCTTGCCGGAAATTATGGTGGTTTCACCACCCCCAGCCTCATGGCTCCCTCCTTAAACGTGTGTCACCGCTCTTGAAGCCCTCAAGTGAACCATAGGAGGCTCACTCACCTCCTATGATATCATGCCATTTTTCCGGCCATCCATGGCCGTCCGAGTAAGATTTACCACTTTCCGGTTAACACCGGTGATTTTGAGTTACTTCTCCTTTTCTCTGGGTTTTCTCTTCGAAACCCTAACTTCTAAACTCTTGATTCTTCTAAATCTGTAACAGATTTATACATGTTACGAGTTATTTCCATGTTTTCCTCAAAGATTTTCCTGTTTCCTAAACGATTCTTCATTTTTTCAAACTAGGGTTTTTAAATCCTTTTTCAAAACACTTATCTTTCTGATTTCTTAGCATTATTTTATGATTCTCGTCGTCTTTAAACATGATTTAATATTTTCCCTTTGTTCGATTCATTTTTGTTAAAACCCCCCAAATTTCTTGGTTTCAATCTATGGTTCTGAGCTTATTTGCGATAATATGTTTACCTATTCTATTATGACTATTGTGCTTTCATGAGTACTTCGTGATTTTGAGATTTTTACTTCATGATTTGCTTGTTAGGGTTTCTGGCTACAATGTTCTTGCTTATTCTGTGATTTTACCTTATTTTCGTCTGTCAATGTTTCTGATGCTTCTTATTCTGCCTACATCATGTTTAGCCCGTTGATTTAGACTATGTTCTATACGAATTCCTAATTCTGTACATGATTTTACCCTAATTGTCTTCTTAGGGTTCTAATTTTTTTGTCTATTATATGCTTATTACGTTTATCATCATAAGGCTAGGCTAAATCAGTACTATATTCTATTTGTGAATCCCTGAATCTCTATCATTGACATTTCACTGATTTTGTTCTCCACTGATTTTGAGTATTTCCTTAAATGTGTGATACTTTTTCTGATTAATGATGATTTCCTGTAATTCAAACCTCACTCGAGGGTTCTCCTACTGGTTTCCAGAATTAAATTATTTCCTGCTTTATTCTAGGTTGTTAAATTGATTTTCAAACCTTTCCTTAATTAGAACATTCTGAATTTGGCCTTGCTTACATGATCTATACTTATGCTGCTTCTTATATGTTAAAATCAGCTCTTACACGATTCTCTTTCCTTATTTAATCACTGTCTATTACCGTTTGTACTTGACTCCTTAATAAAAGGGAGTCTTAACATTTATTTGATCCTAATTGATGTTTACTTCTATAATTGTGCTGAACTATTATTTGTTACCTTATTTTATGCCTATTTTCAAAACTATATATACTCTACTCTCTCATTAGCACAGGACACGAACAGACAGTTCAATCTCTCCCTCTCACACACAAACATACTATGTTCTGAACTTTTCTTTCTCTCTTGTTGTTTGCTTGCTACTCAGTCGGCTAAAAGTCAAGACTGAGTAACTCTATTACTCTACTTGCTCTACTGTGCCACTGTTCTATTTGCATTACTGCTCTATTAGTCTATATTGGTCTATACATTTCTGCTCTCGTTCTCTGCACACTACTGCTCCCTTACTCTGCACTTACTTCATCATCTAACTGGTAATGTTCTCAGTTTAATTTTAAGGTTTCCAAAACAACATGCTTCAGTCTGTATTACAGTTCCTTTTATTCCTATTATGTGTCTACTTATGGTTTTATTGCTTACCCTGCAGCTAGCATGCCTATTTATTAAACTATCTATATGGTTACTCTCTAGTTCAACATGTCTATTACTTTCTATATGTCCCATTAAAACTTCTGCCCTATCCCCTGAACCCAGTACATGATAAGCATGTAGTTCTGAACATAGTGTGCACTCTAACACCCCTCAACCTGATGTTATTTGGATCCTTATATGAATCCTTGTAAAGGACTATGCTATGACAGTTTAAGTCTTGTAATACTTTTCAAAGGCCTATTTGTGTGCAGGCCTGTTCCTATGTGCTTCATACTCGTCCCCAATCCCTCATCTCCCTGCTTGTGGTTGCTGAACTTGTCTTAATTCCTGTTTATTGTTCTGTGTGTGCTGTTTGAGTATGTTGGTTGTGCTACTGCCTTACCCTTTTCAAGATAATTTTCATTAAACCTCTCTCTTTCTCAAAACTGTTTTAAAACTGTTCTTAGTCACTATGAGCACTTTCACTATACTCTTAGACATTAGGTTCTGCCCCTCTTGTGTGAGCATTTCCTTGGGACCCTTGATCTCCCTCTGAACTTTGACACACAACAGCTGGCCTTTCCACACTGCACTTACTCTATCTTGGCTATGAAATATGGGTGTGAGCATTGCCCAGGATCCCTTGAGATTCTTAGGGAACTCTGACACACCTGGATTATATGAAGGGCCGTGAACATCAGTGGCATTGAGAAATTCTGGAGATTTTGGGCCTATCAGTAGGCTCCCTATAGTATAACTTCTTCTTTTCTTTATTCATTTATGTAATTCATGCAAATGTCTGTAATAATTGTTGTAAACAACTCTTTGGGGATGGATAGTGAAAAGGGAGGGGTAAATATGCATGCTATAGCTATTAGAGGGTAGAAGTCATGCTATTAGGTTTTATTCCCTATTTGCACAATAGAAACCATACTTAGGACTCATGTGTGCAAGATCATGCATTAGATATCATGTTTCCTAGGCTTTATGATTACTGTTTCAGCATGATCACTACTCTTATATCACTTAGGAAATGCTGTGCTAGAGTAAGCGTGCTAATAACCAATTTTCTACAATCGTGTTATATGCTGCCATGTACACTTAGAGATCCTGCTTTAGGGTAAAACAACACTAATAAACAGGTCGTCTTTAAATCCCCGGCATATTCTGAAAGCATGTTTAGATGATGTAACATTTATGTATTTAGAAAATCCTGCTTAGGTTCTGCATATACGTCATTCCACATCTATGTGCATTAGATATCATGTTTCAGGGTTGCATTCATACTCGTTTAAATACACCTAGTTTGACTACTGATTCATGAAAAGGAATAAAACAAATTCACTCAATTCTCGCAATCAACTAGTAATAATCCTGAGTTCTGAACACTTAGAACAGTATGCTTAGGTGATATAATTCCAAACAGTCTTCCTCTAAAGTAATTCTGGTAACTAGTATGCTGTCTCACACTTAGGCAAGCCTTAGGTGATTAAATGGTTTAAGACTGGGAATCCGCTTCTTTTGTATGTACTGCTTAATCCTCAACAGGTTTTAAAAAGATCAGTAGGAAAACTAATTAGGCCTTTCTGGGTTATACAACAAATCTGCTTCTCTGTTATATTCTGAATTCACCTAGATATCATGCCTTAGGATTCTGAAACTGAATGTTGCCCTAAACTGTGTTTGAGTCGTGCTGCCTATTTGCATTACCTGTGGAGGTATACTTAGGCCTTTTCTATGCTTTTCTGTGTTTCCCCCTAATTGCAGTCCTACATGTTCTTATCTGTCGCATTAGTATTTTTTCTTTAAACGCGAGGGTCTGCTTAGAACCTCCCTCATAGGATATAAGTCCTAAATTCCTCTGGGACTAATAGGAAGGGATAGGTAACAACATGAATAGAGGTCGTGACCAACACTCGCTTTAATTACCTTCACGGGGTGGGAAAGGGTAGATATGGATATGATGACCGGTGCGCTAATACCATGTGTAGTGCCTCTTCTAGGAGTGTCATACGGGGTATTGCATTGATGTGATCCATATTATAAACAAACCTAGGAACCCCTTTATTCCCATAAACATGCTTAGATTTTAATTGTTTTCAAAATCTAGCTTTAACTTCAACTGTTTCTAAACCTATGTGTACTTGGACTGAATCCCCTACTATTTGAGCCTTTATTTGTTTGTTTGCTAAGCCGTACAAATTCACAAAATCTTTTTGGTCGGGAACCACACTTGTGGATCCTGAGGGGTGTCTAACACCTTTCCCTTAGGATAACTTCAAGCCCTTACCCTATCTCTGGTTAACAACCTAGTTATAGATAAACCCCTTTGGTGTCCTAACACACCTTTAAAAATCGTTAGGTGGCGACTCTCAAAAACATAAATGTAACGATCCGACCGGTCGTTTTGAGATCTAGCGCGTCGTTCAGCGGTTTGAAGTTATGAGCAGCTCCATTCCCGATATTATGACTTGTAGGTGTGGTCGGAATTGAATTTCGGGAAGTTTAGAGTTAATTCTGAAAGAAAATTCTCATTTCAGAAGCCTTAAGTTGGAGAAATCAACCAAGATTGGAATTTTGAGTAAACGACCTCCGACAGGATTCGAAGGTTCCAGCAGGTTCGTATGATAATTTCGAACTTGGGCGTATGTCCGGATCGGGTTTTGGATAACCCGGGATCATTTCAATGTATATTGTGGAAGTCAGTATTTTTTTGAAGAAATTTCCTAAGTTTGGCTTGAAGCGCATTTCAGTGATACTGATGTTCGTTTGGGATTTTGAGCCCGGGAA
Organism: Nicotiana paniculata; assembly: GCA_005239505.1. Lineage (NCBI taxonomy): Eukaryota > Viridiplantae > Streptophyta > Magnoliopsida > Solanales > Solanaceae > Nicotiana > Nicotiana paniculata. The sequence goes on from ML343321.1 coordinate 41,803, forward strand.
TAGCTCTATATGGTGATTCTGTAGTTGGGAGCGCGATCGGAAGTGAATTCGCATGCCCGTAGGTCATTTTGAAGTCATTTGGCTAAAGATAAAAAATTGAAGGTTTTTGAGAAATCCGGCCGGAAATGGAAATTTTGATATTGGGGTTGGAATGCGATTCCGGAAGTTGGAGCAGGTCCGTAATGTCAAATATGACTTGTGTGAAAAATTTGGGGTCAATTAGACGTGATTTGATAGGTTTCGGCATCGGATGTGGAAGTTTGAGATTTCAAGTTCTTAAAGTTTGAATTTTAGTGCGATCCGTGGTTTTGGCGTTGTTTGGTGTGATTTGAGGCCTCGATCAAGTCTGCATTATATTTTGGAACAGGTTGGTGTAATTGGACGGGGTCCCGGGGGCCTCGGGTGGATTCCGGGTGGTTAACGGATCAAGTTTGGAGTTTGAAGAAGGGCTGAGGTTGCTGTCATCTGGTGTGGCCGCACCTGCGAGGCTTGGGCCGCAGGTGCGAAGTTTTTGTGGCTTGGCTGGGAGCGCAGGTGCGATGGAATTTCCGCACCCGCGAAGGCGCATATGCGGACAATGGGGCGCAGGTGCGAGTTTTGGCTGGGGTTGAGGAGGCTGCAGGTGCGGCAATTTGGGTGCACCTGCGGAATCGCAGGTGCGAGAGGTGGATCGCAGGTGCAGATATCGGCCTGGGCAGAATGTTTTAAAACGTTTTTATAGTCATTTCTTCTCCCATTTTCATCTTGGCATGGGAAATTTTGAGGAGCTTCAAGGGAGATTCCTTCAAAGATAACAAGGTAAGTTATTCCAACTCATTTCAAGTTAAATGCATGGCTTAGGTTCAGATTTAAGTGTGGGAATTTGTGGAAATTGTGGGATTTGAAGAAAACCTAGAAAATTTGGTAATTTGGATTTTAGCCACGAATTTGAGCATGAGATTTAGAGTAAATTGTATATTTGAGTTAGTAAGACTATGAGTAGGGTATATCTTCGAGAAATTTCGGAATCCGGGCACGTGGGCCCGAGGTCATTTTGGTCAAATCACTGAGCGGAGTTGGGAAATTATATAATTTGAATTGTTGCAAATATTAGAGTATATTTTCATTTGTTTGTCGTTATTTGGATAGTTTTGGGGCGTTGTGCGTCCATTGGAGTCGTCAGAAGGGGTTGGAAGCCGGTTATGAAATTTCGGAGCGAGGTAAGTCTCCTTTCTAACTTTGTGAGGGGGAA
>ML343323.1:0-23807 GCA_005239505.1 Nicotiana paniculata
CGAGAAAGAATTCACCAACGGGGGAAACCATAACCTTAGACCTTTATTATCATTGATTACATTTAATTGTTAGTTAATTGTTCGTTTATTATTATCGTCAGTAGAATTAGTTAAACAACACAAATTGATATTCAAAAGTCTTAAGAAAAGTGATTAAGTAACAGTTTAGTATTTTATAGACTCAATTGATACGTTCAATTCTCTGTGGGATCGACTTTGGGCTTAATACCCCAGATTATATTTGCAGCGCCCGTTTAGTCTTTTTATAAGACATAGTTGAGCATGATCAGTGAACAACGTGTTTCAGCCGTATCTGGATTCCTTTGTTATTGTGTTCGTTGATGACATCCTGGGTGTACTCTCGTAGCCAGGAGCAGCACGCTCGACATTTGAGAGTGGTTTTACAGAGATTGAGGGAGGAGAAACTTTATGCAAAGTGCTCCAAGTGTGACTTTTGTCTTGGCTCAATAGCTTTATTGGGGCACGCAGTGTCCAGTAAGGGCACTCAGGTTGATCCGAAGAAGATAGAGGCGGTGCAGAGTTGGCCCAGACCTTCCTCAGCTACAGAGATTAGGAGCTTCCTTGGTTTGGCGGGATATTACCGTCGCTTTGTGGAGGGATTTTATTCTATTGCTTCGCCCTTGACCAAATTGACCTAGAAGGTTTCTCCATTCAGGTGGTCGAACGAGTGTGAGGAGAGATTTCAAAAGCTCAAGGTTGTATTGACCTCAGCTCCAGTGTTAGTATTGCCATCAGCTTCAGGTTTTTATACCGTATATTGTGATGCTTCGAGGATAGGCATCGGTTGTGTTTTGATGCAGGAGGGTAGGGTGATTGCCTACGCCTCGCGCCACTTGAATACTCATGAGAAGAATTACCCAGTGCATGATCTCGAGCTAGCAGCCATTGTTCACGCCTTGAAGATTTGGCGTCATTATTTGTATGGGGTGCATTGTGAGGTTTTCACCGATCACCGTAGTCTGCAACATCTGTTTGAGAAAAAGGATTTGAATTTGCATCATAGGAGATGGTTGGAGCTTCTCAAGGACTATGATATCACTATCCTATACCATCCGGGGAAGGCCAATGTAGTGGTCGATGCCTTGAGTCGCAGAGCAGAGAGTTTGGGGAGTCTAGGATATCTTCCAGCAGCAGAGAGACCTTTAGCACTTGAGGTTCAGGACTTAGTGGGTCATTTGGTGAGATTGGATATATCAGAGCCCCGGCGAATTGGCTTGTGTAGCCTCCCGGTCTTCTCTTTATGACGGATCAGAGAGCGCCAGTATGATGACCCAGACTTACTCATTCTTCAGGATAGGGTTCGGCGAGGTGATTCCAGGGATGTAGTTATTGGTGATGATGGGGTTATGCGGATGCAGGGTCGGATATGCGTTCCTAATGTGGATGGGCTTTGAGAGTTGAATCTAGCGGAGGCCCACAACTCACGGTATTCCATCCATCCGGGTGCCGCGAAGATGTATCAGGATATGAGACATCATTACTGGTGGAGGCGAATGAGGTAGGATATTGTTGAGTTTGTAGCTCGGTGTCTCAACTGCCAACAGGTCAAGTATGAGCACCAGAGGCCAGGTGGGTTGCATCAGAGGTTGGATATTCCGGAGTGGAAATGGGAGCGGATCACCATGGACTTTGTAGTTAGGCTCCCACGGACTTCGAGGAAGTTCGATGCTATATGGGTTATTGTGGATCGGCTGACCAAGTACACGAACTTCATTCCTGTTGGTACTACTTATTCTTCGGAGCGGTTAACTGAGATTTATATCAGGGAGATTGTCCGGTTGCATGGTGTCCTAATTTTTATCATTTCTGACAGAGGTAATCAGTTCGCATCTCAGTTTTGGAGGGCCGTGTAAAGGGAGTTGGGTACTTAGGTCGATTTGAGCACAACATTTCATCCTCAGACAGACGGACAGTCAGAGCGCACTATTCAGATTCTGGAGGACATGTTGTGTGCGTGTGTCATTGATTTCGGGGGTTCATGGGACCAGTTTCTGCCACTCGCGGAGTTTGCATATAATAACAGTTATCAGTCGAGTATCTAGATGGCTCCGTATGAGGCTTTATATGGTAGCAGGTGTAGATCTACGGTTGGTTGGTTTGAGCCGGGTGAGGCTAGGCTATTGGGCACAGACTTGGTACAGGATGAGTTGGATAAGGCGAAATTGATTTAGGAGCGGCTTCGCACGGTGCAGTCTAGGAAGAAGAGTTATGCGGACCGGAAGGTCCGAGATGTGTTTTTCATGGTTGGGGAGAAGGTGTCACCCATGAAGGGTGTTATGCGGTTCGGGAAGAGGCGCAAGTTGAGTCCTCGGTTCATTAGGCCTTTTGAGGTGCTTCAGAGAGTTGGAGAGGTGGCTTATAGACTTGCCTTGCCACCCATCTTATCGAGTGTTCATCCGGTATTTCATGTTTCCATGCTTCGAAAGTATGTTGGTGACCGTCTCATGTTTTGGACTTCAGCACAGTTCAAGGTGAGGGTGATATGTCATATGAAGTAGAGTCGGTGGCTATTTTGGGTCGTCAGGTCAGAAGGTTGAGGTCTAAGGATGTAGTTTCAGTGAAAGTGTAGTGGAGGGGGCAGCCGGTGGAGGAGGCCACCTGGGAGACCGAGCGGGAGATGCATAGCAGATATCCTCACTTATTTGAGACTCCAGGTATGTTTCTAGACCCGTTCGAGGACGAACGTTTGTTTAAGAGGGGGAGAATGTAACGACCCGGCCAATCGTTCCATAAGATTTAGCCCTGTTTCCCCTGTTTCCGCTTTATTGAGTGTTGTTTAGCCTAATTTTGTCGTGTTGAGTCGGTTGGTTCGGATTCAGAGTGGCCATGGTGAGAAATGAGACACTTAGTCTCTTAAGTTGGCCTTATGTTTAGAAAAGTCAACCGGAGGTTGACTATTAGGTAAACGATCTCGGAATGAGGGTTTGGTGGCTTGGATAGCTTCGTTAGGTGATTTGGGACTTAGGAGTGTGTTCGGAATGTCGGAGGTCTGGAGTAGAATTAGGCTTGAATTGGCGAAATCTAGTTTTTGGCAATTTCCGGTCGGCAGTTGAAAATTAGCTATCGGGGTCGGAATGGAATTTCAGAAGTTGGGACAAGTTCATAGTGTCATTTTGGAGGTGTGTACAACTTTTCAGTTCATTCGGACGTGTTGTGGTTGGTTTCGGCATCGTTGGTGAATTTCGGAAGTTTAGGAATCCTTAGGCTTGAATTTTGGACTTATTTGGCGTTTTGATGATATTTTTGAGTGTAGCAGGGGTTCGACTAAGTTCGTGTGATGATATATGACGTGTCGGTAAATTTGGTTGAGGACCCGAGGGGCTCGGGGTGATTTCGGGTGGTCATCAGAAGGTTTGGATTTGGATTATGCAGCAGAAAGGCTGCTGGTGTGATTTTTCTGGTGTGGCCGCACCTGCGGACGGGGATCCAGAGGTGCGGAGAATGTGTCGCAGAATCGGAAAATGGAGGCTTGGGAAGCTTCCGCAGATGCGAAAGAAGGATCGCACCTGCGAGCCCGTAGGTGCGAATGGTAAACCGCGGATGCGGAAAATGGGAGCTTAAGTGGGAATTCGCAGGTGCGCACCTGGGACTGCAGGTGCGCACCTGGGACTGCAGGTGCGAGGAAAAGGCCGCGGATGCGGTTTTCGCTGGGCAGAGGATATAAATACTTGCCTTCGCGAATTTTTGGCATTTTCATCATATTTTCATGCGGGCTGAAGCTTTTGGGAGAAAATTGAAGAGGGATTTCAAGGGATTTGCGTGGAGGTAAGTTTCTTGGACCTAAAAACTCGATTCTATGTTGATATTTGAAGGTTTAAGCATGGAATTAGTGGAATTTAACGGTATAAATTGGGGGTTTAGGGCTTGGGAGTTTGAGACTTTAAAATTGAGGAATTGAGGGGTCATTTGTGGTTGGATTTCGATGCTTTTTACATGTATAGACTCGGGAAATGATGAGGATTCTTATGATGTGATTTTTATAGAATTCCGAGACGTGGGCCCGGGGGTCGGGTTTGGCCAATTTCGGCAATTTTAGTTAAATTTGATAATTTTCGAGTAGGTTTTGTTCCTTTAGCGTATATTGATGATATTAATCTGGTTTTGGTTAGATCCGGAGAAATCAGGAGCCGATTCGAGAGGCAAGAGCATCGCGGATTAGTATTTGGGCCGGTTTGAGGTAAGTAATGACTGTAAATCTTGTGCTGAGGGTATGAAACCCCGGACATCGTATTTTCTCACTATTTTTGGAGTGACGCACATGCTGGATGATAAGTGTGTGGTGTGCACTTATAGGGGATTTGTGACTTGGTCCATCCCGTAGCAACTATTGAGTTGGGTAGTTAATTCTAAATCATATGATATTTCATGTTTTAAAGATTATTACTATGTTTTGGGCGGAATGCCGTATTTGGGCCTCGTGCTATGTATTTGGACCCCTTGGGGGATTTTACTGCTATTCCTCACTGTGTTGACTTATGATTTACACTCAGCCATATTATGTATAACTGATTTCGAAACTCAGTCTTATTTACACTATTTTGAGACATAAAATGATATTTTGGGTCGAGTACCCCATTTTACTGATAGCCCGAGTGGCTTTTTCAGAGATTTTTGACTGAGTGTGCCGAGGGCCTATGTTCTGGGATGCTATGGGATCGGGCTGCACGCCGCAGCATGTTACATTGTTTATGATATGTGAGAGGCCGAGAGCCTAAGTGATTATGCCACAAGATGGCTTGATATTAGCGCTTGGGCTGTAGGAGCCCCTCCGGAGTCTGTACACACCCCCAGTGAGCGCAGGTACCTACTGAGTGTGATTGCCGAGTGCGGAGTGACGAGTGATTTGGAGGCATGAGTGACTGTGAGGTTGCCCGAGGGGCTGATACAGAGTAATGGTGAGGCATGTTGAGTGACTGATTCTGAGGTATGTTATTCTCGAGGGGCGATTTATGATTTTTTTTTTGCCTGAGAGGCTATTTATGATTTCTTTCATTCCTGCATTAAGTTATCTTGATTTTTATGGAATTTGTGAGAAGGCGCATTTCAAATGATATTCTACTGACATTGACTTTTAAATGTTATAAGGCATCATATTTGTGTTTTCTAAAAGAAGGAGTTCATTTCTGTGCATTTATGACTGATTTTACGTGTTTTGTTGCCTTAGACATTATTACTTTCATTACTACTGAGTTGGCATACTCACATTACTCCCTGCACTTTGCATGCAGATTCAGATGTTGGGTCTAAGCGCTAGCTGTTTTTTGCATTCTCTTGGAGCTTTGTTCGGGATTTCGAGGTAGCTGTTTGGCGTCCGCAACATGCCCTCTTTCCCCTTCTTATCCTGTTAGTTGATATCATTTACTAGAACTGGTTGTAGTAAGGAAATAGTAATACGTGGTACTGTTTGTAGATGCTCATGACAGTTGACTCCAGGTTTTGGGGTAGTGTATAAACTATATTATTCGCTTTGTTGATTTAAACTGCTTAATCAGAAGAATTTTGTGGAATATCAAAGAGTTTCAAATTTAAGGGAAAGTCCTTATGTTGTTTTCCCGGTGGATTTGCTAGCCTAGTATCATGATAGGCGCCATTACGGCTGACTTCGTATTTGGGGTCGTTACATGGGAGGCCATGGATTCATGATATGGATGTTGTGCCATCTACATTACATTAAATTATCAATTTTCCCTCGCAATGAGGGATTCGACAGATCTGTGGAGATCAGCAAGCTTTTAGAAGTATCAATTCAGTTGCAGATTTAAGCTCAGTAAACGATGAAACACTAAGATATAGCAAATACATAATTCTGTTGAGGGCATAATACAAACCTCGATTGAAAATAGTTCGGGACAGACGAATGTGGATTCAAGACCTGATGTCATTCAAGAGCCAGAAGAGAATGAAAACATCAAAACAACAACTGAAAAACTTGAGGCTATCACATTATTCAAGCAGTGGCCAGAAAAAAAGTTTATGTTGGGGCAAAATTAAGCTCGTAATGAAAGGTAAGTTAGTCAAATTTTTAGAAGCTAATGCAGATTGTTTTGCTTGGTCGCATTCAGATATGACATGTATACCACCGGAGGTGATGACTCACAAACTGAATGAATATCCTTTATACCCACCAGTCAAGCAAAAGAAAAGGAAGCAAGGGTCCTTAAAAAACCAAGTAATTGAAGACAAAAACTTCTAAAAATTGGATCAATACGGGAGGTAAAGTACCCTAACTGGTTAGCTAATATAGTGGTAGTTCCAAATATGTATAGAAAATAGTGGGTTTGCGTAGATTATACTGATTTAAATAAAGCTTGCCCAAAAGATTCATTTCCTTTACCGCATATAGATCAATTGATTGATTCTACCACAGGTCATGAACTGTTAAGCTTTTTAGATGCATTTCAGGATATAATCAAATAAAGATAGATCCCATAGATGAAGAAAAAACTTCATTTATTACCAACAAGGGGGGGGGGGGACTTATTGTTACAAGGTTATGCCTTTTGGTTTGAAAAACGCTGGGGCCACATACCAAAGATTGGTGACCAAAATGTTTCAAGAACACCTGGGAAAGATAATGTAAGTCTACATAGATGATATGCTGGTTAAATCTTCTCGAGCAGGAGATCATTTCCAACACCTTTCGAGCACCTTCGAAGTTCTCCGCAAATATAATATGAAGCTAAATCCAGAAAAATGTGCCTTTGGCGTGGCTTAAGGTAAGTTTTTAGGTTTTCTTGTTTATAATAGAGGTGTTGAAGTGAACCCTGCATAGATCAAATCCATTGAGGAGATACCATACATACTCACGAGCAAAAAAGAGATGCAGAGGTTGACGGGAATGATAGCAGCTTTGGGAAGATTCATTTCCAAATCTTCGAAGAAAAGTTTCAAGTTCTTTTCAGTATTGAAAAAGCAAAACCAGTTTGAGTGACTGACGAATGTCAACAAACTCTTAAAAATCTAAAATCATATCTATCAAATCCACCCCTACTAGCTAAACCAAATTATGGAGAAAGGCTACTCGTCTATCTCGCCGTGTCATAAATGGTGGTAAGTGCGGTATTGATACAAGAAGATAAAGGTAAACAATCTCCAATTTATTATGTTAGAAAATATTTGTTAGATTCTGAAACTCGATATCCTCATGTTGGCCCAAGTAAAGGTTAGTTTTGAAGACTGACAAAGGAACTCAAGCATGAACCAGGTCCATCCCTTGTGTGCATAGAAACAGACATATTCGAGCATGTGGGATGCACATGAAGAAGATAAGATTAAATTGGTTTATTTGATATCCCCTGATCGAAAAGGTTGCATAATTGATAAGGAGAAGGACTCCTTAATCAAAGAGAACAATCTCCAAGATAGGGAAGGAGTTAGAAGTTTAAATCAACTAGAACTCTTCCACCAAGGAAGAGTAGAATCAAAATTCTAGTGTTGTTCTCTTTTATAGGAGTTGCACAAACGCAAAAGTTAAACGTGAATTGAGAGTAAAATAGCAAGGAAATTTTTCAAGCAGCCCGTGTGTGATTCAAGTGTGCAAACCTGAAGCTACATGAACCAGATAGAAGAACCAGCTCCAAGTGTCTCTCTTTTATTCTAGTTCAATTGTAGAAGGTGTTTTCATATTGTACCTTTCAGCTTTATCTAGAGGCGATTGTAATAGGTATTCAGAGTTTCCAAGTTAGAGTTAACTTGAAGTTGTCACAACAGTTAGAGGCTGTGTGCTACAACGGGATTATATTTAATCCTAGGTTTACAAAAGAGTTTTTGTAAATGCAGTTTTTGGCTCAGTGATTTTAGTGGACAGTTTGGGAAAATCCTACTGGAAAGTAGGTCGTGGTTTTTTCACCTTTTGAGCCAGGTGTTTTCCAAGTAAAATACTTTTGTTCTTTACTTTCTGTATTTATTATTCCACAAAAATAGTAGTTGGAACACATAGAAGAACAAGGTCCTACTATAATCCGTGCACGCAAAAAATTAGACACCATACAAATCACCCCCCTCTTGTGTGGTATTGAAGTATAAAACATCAATTGGTATTAGAGAGGGTTATCCTTGAAGAGGCTAACACCTTAGGAAAATATCAAGATGAGTGCACTCTTGAAAACTGTAAAGAGCAATCCACCACTAGGCCACTACTATTCAATGATCACTATTATTCTTTGTGGAAGGAGAGGAGAAGAGATCACTTGCAGATGACTGATGGATGCTTCAAATGTGGTAAAAAGAACCACATGATCAAGAATTTCCCTAAGTGGGAGATTGAATGGAAGAAGGAAAGATCTGAACGAAGAAACAGGAAGAAGGAACAGGTTCATCCCAAGAAGAACAAAGGATCAACAAAGGCGATGGTTGCTGCTTTGGGAGAAAGCTCAGATGAGGACTCAGACTATGAAGATGGAGATGAAGAAGCACTTATGGAAATTGGAGAATCCGATGAAGAATCTCATGAGGAATCTGAAGAAAGTATAATTCATCTCAAAGACAAGATTAAGTTTTTGTCTAAAGAAAAACATTCTGAATTACTGCTAGACTTCATTAATGAATCTGAAAATATAAACAATGAAATAGAACAGTTGTCTAAGGAATGTGTGATTTTGAAAGCAAAGTGTAAGAACCTGAAACTTAGGGTTAGTAAGACTGTAAGTGAAAACACTGCACTAAAGAACCAGATTCATGCATTTGAATCAAATGTCCTAGAACTTAGATCTGAAAACCTAAAACTGAAATGAGGAACAAGTAAGAAGGCATCTGATTGCACACAACTCACTCAAGAAGAAAATGTAGGAAAACTGAAAGATGAGTTGTATAAGAAGGATGAGCAGGTAAGAATTTTGAAGGAGGATCTAGGCAAGGTCAATCATGAACTAGACAGAACTTGTAAATGGAACAGGTCCTCCGATGCTCTTTCATGGCTACAGGAACATCATAGTAGCAATAGAAGAGGACTTGGCTTTGAGAATCTACCACCTAAATGGGATACCAAAAACAAGTACCTTACACTTCCTAAGAACAAGATTTTTACTCATTGTGGTAAAACAGATCACTATAAAAGTGAATGTAATGCAAAAGAAAAGGCAAATCAAAAGAACAAAGAATTTGTTCAAGGGAAGAATAGGCTACCAAGTTGGGCTAAAAAGAATTTAATTCGTCCTTTTGCCTATAGAAAGGGACCCAAACTAGTTTGGGTTCCTAAGACTAACCCCTGATTTCCTTTTGCAGGTCCAAGTGAAGGGGAGCAACTAAATATGGTACATGGATAGTGCCTGCTCAAAGCACATGACAGGAAGAAAGAACATGTTCCTTTCACTTGACGACCTCAAAGGAGGTAATGTATCCTTTGGAAATGGGAAGAAAGGTGAGATCATTGGGGTTGGAAAGGTAGGTAAGACTGATTCTCACTCTTGAGAATGTCTACTTGATAGATGGACTAAAATACAGTCTAATCAGTGTATCACAACTGTGTGATAGAGGTAACTTAGTGGCATTCACCTCTACTAAATGTTTTGTGATTAATCTTACCACTGACAAGATTGTTTTGCAGGTAAAAAGAGTAAATAATATATATATTGTAGATTTGTCCACACTTTTAGAAAATGAATTCACTTGCCTCCTTTCGCACAAGAGACTTAGACATTCAAGTCTAACTCAACTCAACAAATTAGTCTCCAAGGACTTAGTGATAGGACTGCCTAACTTTAAGTTCAAGGAAGACAAAATTTGTGAGGCTTGTGCAAGGGGAAAGCAGGTAAGATCCTCTTTTAAAAGCAAGAAAGTGGTAAGTACCACCAGAACGATGGAACTGGTCCATATGGATCTTTGTGGTCCAATGAGAACATTAAGCAGAGGTGGTAAGAGATATGTGATGGTGCTTGTTGATGATTACTGTTGGTTTAGTTGGACATTGTTTTTGACATCTAAAGATGAAGCATTTGACATGTTCACTTATTTTGTTAGAAAAACTCAGAAACAACTAGATAATCAACTTGCATCAATTAGGTCTGATCATGGCAATTAAAATGCTAAGTTTGCTGAATTTTGTGATATGCATGGCATAGATCATAATTTTTCTGCTCCTAGAACTCCACAACAAAATGGAGTAATTGAAATAAAGAATAGGACACTTGAAGATATGGCTAGGACTATGCTTCTTTCTAGTAAATTACCCCATATTTTCTAGGCAGAAGCTGTTAATACTGCATGCTATATCATAAATAGGTGCATGACAAGACCCCTTGTAGAGAAGACTCCGTATGAGTTACTTAAAGAAAGAAAGCCAACTATATCCCACCTTAGGGCATTTGGTTGCAAGTGCTTTGTGCACAACAATGGTAGACTCCCTAGATAAGTTTTATCCCAGAAGTGATGAGGGAGTATTCTTGGGATATTCTTCACATAGTAAAGCTTATAAGATCTATAACAAAAGAACTATGTGTGTAGAAGAAAGTGTACATGTAGTTTTTATGAAACTAACATTCTTTCTTAGAGACAGGAACATGAAGATGAAGCAATTGGGCTGGTAAGAAATTTAAATGAAATCACAGCCCAGACTGAAGCTGCACCAGAAGAAGGAAAAGGTTCCTCTACTCAGGGCAACCTGACAGGGGGAACTGAACAAGGAGGAACTGAACAAGGAGGAACTGAATCTCAAACCTCGATGGAACTTGTCCATAAACCTGTTCCACAACAACAAAGCATTGAAAGAACATCAAGGGGAAACCAGTTGGTTGTGAAATCTTAAGAGTATCAAAGTTCTCATCCCATTGAGAATATAATTACTGACCCAACCTCTGGAATCAAAACTAGATCTTTATTATAGAATCTTTGTCCTTTTGATGCTTTCTTATCTCCTATTCAACATAGAAATGTTTCTGAGGTTTTGCAGGATGTAGGCTAGGTAAATGCAATGCAAGATGAACTCAACCAATTCGAAAGGAGTCGAGTTTGGCATCTAGTACCAAGACCCAAGGACATATCAGTAATTGGCACAAAATGGGTCTTCAGAAACAAAAGCCTTAAGTAGATATCACTTTGAGAGGAACAAGTTAGAATTAGGGATGGTTAAGATCACCTAAATGGACCAGTTCAAAGTTAAAAAAAATAAAAATAAATTATTTGAAAAAACAAATTATTGGTTAGAAAGTCTGTAAATTTTGTATATAATTAGATTAAATCTTGCTCAGTCTCATACTTTCAACAGTATACTCCTGTGACATGTGCAAAAATGATTCATTAATCTCTAATGATATTTTCTCTGTTTTGGCAAATTTAGACTTACACAAGAGAATTTTTCAGTAAAGAACCTGGTTCATCAAGATAAATAGGTATGTTTTCTAAACTCTGCATATTTTGAGATAATTATATATGAATCATGAGCAGAGTCCTACCTATTTCCAAACTCCTTTAGGACTTATCCGTTACAAGTGAACCAGTTCTGTTCAAAAGAGTCTTAACCAAATTGAAGTACCTAGATTCTAGGGATATACTCCAACGTCTCTTCAAAACTGAATTTCAGTTTGATTAGACTTCTGAGAGTCTGAAAAGATGTAGTTACCCCATCAATTATTCCTCTGTATATTGATCAGCTTTAGTGTATTCCTTCATCTCTCTCAAGCCGTCAAAAGCTCTCATTCTTCTTCCATCTTCCAAACACAATCTAATTCTCTTCTCTTTCATACCCTAGCCCAGATATGTCGGACACCTCTGAAAATCCTTCATCACCACCATAGGAAACCACTTCCACACCTTATACCACTCCTTCAACCACACCAATCTCTGAGTAAATATAAGGCTCATAAGATTGTCGCTGAAGGAGAACAAATCAAGAAAATAAACAAGCAATTGAAAGCAGGTAGGGAGGAAGAATCCTAGAATTCTAAAGATTTATTTAAGTCTGCTACTAAGGGGGAAGAAAGTAGGTATTCCAAACCTGAAAAGGTATCTTCTGATTCTAAAGTTACTCCTGAGACAATTTCTGAAGTTGCTGCAAATTTGGAGAATAGATTTGTACTGGTAGGATCTATAGAAGGTGTTGAGACTATAGAATCTGGAGAAGTTGGAGATAAAAATAAAAAGGGAAAAGAAAAAGAGAGCAAGGGTTCTAGGAGTACTGTGAAGGGAAAGGGTACAAGAGTGGCTGATTCCTCACCCACTTCTGTTGGTCTAACAAAAGAAACTGGGGGAATGGTTGTTTGGGGAGATGAATTTACTAAAATAGAAGAGAGGGTCAGCAAAACAGAGGGAAGTAGGTCTGGCGAAGCTGCTGAGCGGTTGGTTCAACTTGGGAAAAATATATATGAACATGTTCCATCTGAACAGGAAACACTCGTGGACCTACTAATAGGGTTATCAATGCCACTCCTAAAGAACCTGGTTCATCCAAGAATATACCATTGAATAGCAAGGTTAGAGCCTTGGGGATAGAAAATGGGGCTAAGGATGATGAGATTGAGAGGCTGAAGAAGAGGTTAGCAGAGTTGGAGACTGAGATAGATGCTCTCAGAACTGAGTTGGCAAGAGAAAAGGAGAGGAATGATGGCATTCTTCAAGATATGTTGAAACAAGGGTCAAGCCAAAAACCAAGCACCTCGACCTTCCCAGCCTTAAGCCTCCTAGCCTAGTGTAGATTAACCAGTGACACAGTTCGAGACTTTTTGTTTCTTTTTCTCGTGTTTCCAGTGTTTTTATTTCTTCTTATGCTTTGTGGTAGAATCTTGTCAATCATCAATGAAATTCACTGTCTTTTGCTCTAATTGTTTATTTATATTTCTTTGATGGTTAAAATTCTTAGCTTGATCTATGATGATTAATCCATGATTGAATTTGATGTAGCCCCAGTGGCCATGAGTAAGCTTTAAAATCTGGTTATCTCACAATTTTATGCAACTTTTCGATGATGCCAAAAGGGGAAAAATAATTAGGTTGTGCTTTAAACAAGTGTTGTTTAGATTTGAACAAGTGATGTTTATAACCTAAATACCTAATGTACCTGGTCCTTGATGATAAGTGATAAAAAGGAAAAAATATTTCTAACATTGTGTTGGTGTTGAGCTGAGTTGAAACAGGGCCTAAGCTTATGAAAAGCACAGAGATTGTCATCATCAAAAAAGGGGGAATTTGTTGGCCCAAGTAAAGGTTAGTTTTGAAGACTGACAAAGGAACTCAGGCATGAACCAGGTCCATCCCTTGTGTGCATAAAAACGGGCAGATTTGAGCATGTGGGATGCACGTGAAGGAGATAAGCTTGAATTGGTGTATTTGATATCTCCTGATCGAAAAGGTTGCATAATTGATAAGGAGAAGGACTCCTTAATCAAAGAGAACACTATCCAAGATAGGGAAGGAGTTAGAAGTTGAAATCAACTAGGACTCTTCCACCAAGGAAGAGTAAGCATCAAAATTCTAATTAATCTTTGTTTACTAACTCTATAAATATCAGTTTTGTTCTCTTTTATAGGAGTTGCACAAACGCAGAAGTTAAACGTGAATTGAGTAGGTGTTTTCATAGTAGGTGTTTTCATATTGTACCTTTCAGATTTATCTAGAGGCGATTGTAATAGGTACTAAGAGTTTTCAAGTTAGAGTTAACTTGAAGCTGTCGCAACAGTTAAAGGATGTGTGCTACAACGGGATTAGAGTTAATACTTGGTTTACAAAAGAGTTTTTGTAAATGCAGTTTTTGGCTCATTGATTTTAGTGGAGAGTTTGGGAAAATCCTACTGGAAAGTAGGTCGTGGTTTTTTCACCTTTTGAGCCAGGTGTTTTCCACGTAAACTTCTTGTGTTCTTCACTTTCTGTATTTATTATTCCGCAACAGTAGTAGTTGGAACACATAGAAGAGCCAGGTCCTTCTATAATCTGTGCACGCGAAAAATTAGACACCATACAAATCACTCACCCCCTCTCTTATGTGGTATTGCAATATAAAACATCACCTCACTTAGAGAAGCTTACTTTGGCATTAGTTATGACATCTAGAAAATTGAGACATTAGTTTCAGTGCCACCCTATCTCTGTAGTAAATGCTTATCCCCTAAGAAATATATTGCATAAGTCAGAACTGTCAGGTAGGTTAGCTAAATGGGATGTAGAACTCAATGAATATGATATCATGTACCAAACTAGAACTATGATAAAATCACAAGTTTTAGCAGATTTTGTGGCAGATTTCAGTACAGGAATAGTTCATGAAGCAGAAAAGGAACTATTGGTATTCACCGGATCTAATCCGGGTACTTGGATCCTATTTACTGACGGCTCCTCGAATGTCAAAGGGGAGGGTTTAGGTATCGTTTTAATCCCACCCTCAAGAGAAATCATAAGACAAGTAATAAAATGCTATCCCATTACTAATAATGAAGCAGAGTACGAGGCTGTGATTGCACGTCTGGAACTGGCACGGGAACTGAGTATAGAGCAGATTGTAATCAAAAGTGATTCACAACTGGTAGTTAACTAGATGCAGAGGACTTACATAGCAAGATAGGCACGAATGCAACAATACTTGGAAAAGTCACGAGAATTGGTTAGACAGTTCCAATCATGGTAAATCGTGCAAATACCTAGGGATGAAAATGTGGAAGCAGATTCACTAGCTAATCTCGTGTCAGTTGCAGAAATAACAAATGCATAAAATGCTATTGTAATACATTTGTTTCATTCAACACTCGACCAAGACATAAATGAGGTAAATTTTAATAATATAACTTGGGATTAGAGGAACAAATTTGTTAACCTTTTGCAGTAAGAACCCTACCTAAAGACAAGAAAGAGTCTCATTTGCTTCGACGAAAAGTTGCCCGTACTGCTTAATTCGTGGAAACATATACCAAAAAATGTTCGGAGGACCTTTATCAATATGTCTCGGACCTTCTCAAGAAGAATATGTGATGAGGGGCACTGTGGAAATAACGCAGGAGGAAGGTCTTTGGTAAAAATCCTAATAAGAGCAGGATATTACTGGTCAAAAATAGAAGAAGATGCCGAAAATTTTGTGGCCAAATGTGATAAATGCCAACATTATGGCAATAACATGCATCGCCCAGCGGAGCTATTACATCCGGTTATTTCCCCATGGCCATTTATAAAGTGGGGAATGGATATGGATCCATTACCACAAGCTAAAGGAAAGGTACAATTTTTATTAGTATTAACAGATTATTTTTCCAAACGGGTAGAGGCAGGAGCCTTCAAACAGGTACGAGAGAAAGAAGTCATGGACTTTATTTGGTGAAACATTATATGTCGGTTCGGATTTTCAAGAGAAATCATGTGTGATAATGGCCCACAATTCATAGGCACAACAATCACAGATTTTTTTCGAAGCTGGCAAATTATACGAATAACTTCCTCACCTTACCACCCTGGCCAATGGACAAACCAAATCAACAAACAAGGTTATTATTAATAATTTAAATGAGAGATTAGAGGAATCAAAAGGCAAGTGGCCTGAGGTGTTACTAGGAGTCTTATGGGCTTATCGAATGACATCAAAGACAGACACGAGAGAGACTCAATTTTCACTTGTTTATGGTGCTAAAGCCTTAATTCCAGTTGAAATAGGTGAACCAAGTACAAGATTTACTCAAGAAATTGAGGAATCAAAAGAGGAAGAGAGGCAGATGAATTTGGATTTACTCGCAGAAAGGATAGAAGCGACCCTAATAAGAATGGCGGCTCAGAAACAAATTATCGAACAAAAAGCTCATCTTAGATACTTCAAGATTGGGGACGTCATCCTCAAACAAGTTTTTCAATCAACGAAAGCAGCCAGTGCAAGGAAGTTGAGTCAAAATTGGGAAGGTCCTTACAGGATTTGAAGCATCGCTGCAAAGGGAGCTTATGAGTTGGAAACCATGGAAGGCAAGGTATTACCATCACATTGGAACATTGTTCATTTTAAGAAGTATTACTTCTAGGAAAAAGAAGCACCCATGATAAGGTATCGCTCGAATGTGATTTTATTTTGTTCTTTTGAATTATACTAACAATTTTAGATGATAGGCAAAAAGCTAACCCGCCCCGAAAGACGTGAGCAATACTAAATTATTCTCGGTCTAAGTTACAACATTTCTGATGAAAAAAAGAGTTAAGCGATCATCATCTAAATATATACCTCCAAGTTCTGTGTGTGTTTTACTTTTCAGGAAATGGACCAAAAGGAAGGAACAATCCAGTGCTCGAGATTTCATACTTCAAAGCTCTAACACTAGGGGGACTATATATATATATAAAGGCAAAGAAGACTAGAAGTCAGAACTCAAGCCTGAATCAACCTAAGAGCCAAAAATCAAGCCTGAATCAAAAACCTTTTAAGTAGCCTAGAGAAGGTGTAAACTCGCAAGAAGGACACAAAATGGACACAAGATATATTCCAAGTTCCTACAAATTTTTAGGTTAAGGTCAATAATTAGTCACGGGACAATAGACCCGGAATTTTGAAACCTATTACAAAGAAAGCAATTATGAAAGAGTTGAAAATGATGTACAAAAAATTATTTGTATAAATGAAGAGTGATATATAAAATTTGAAAGTTAAGAGAATAAAACTTTCTTAAATTATTCCTTTTTCTATTTCTTTTATAAATTTACACCAATATGAAGTTGAGATGTCTTCTTCATCAGTGTCGTTTTTTATAAAAGGGCCCTCTTTTATAAAAAATTGTGTCCATCAAAATCACGAAATGTTAAAGTATTTTTAAATGCAACTTTAAATACCAAAGAGTGAAACAAAAGCTCAAACAGCAAAATAAGCAGTAAAGAAAATCGAGGTTGTATATTAAACTTTGTAAAAATAAAGGTACTCTTTTGTTATCAAACCCCAAAACACGATAGAGGTAATGTTGATACCCAGTTTTTCCTATATTTTTTAATATGCATAAATACCTTCAAAATAGCATATATAAGCATACACAAGGTTTTTATAAAATTTTCAATAATTTTAAGGGTTTAAATGGATTTCTTTTCTCCCCTTTTTATTCATAAAATCCGCAATAATTATTTCCAAAATTATTGTTATGATGATTTATTCATTGAACTTCTATACTTACACAAAAATGTAATTGATATAATTTTTATGCATTTTTGTAATTACATTTGGTATTTTTCAAGCTAAATTGCATATAATTGCAATATTAGCCCATTTTAATATATAAATATGTCGTATACGTGTAAAATTAGCCTCTATAGTTTTAAAATGATAATTATACATTTTAAATCATTTTTTCATAGAGAAATTGTTGTCAGAAAAAACTATTTATTATTTTATTAAAATTAAAATAGGGAAATTGGCTATTTAAATCATATCCAAATTTGGCTTTCAATTATAGCCAAAATTGAGCCCACTCCTAAATCAATTTCCTACCCAATTACCCGGCCCAGATCCTATAAACTCTTACCAAAACCCAGAACCCATTTACCCGGTCTAATCCTGATCGTTGATCTCCCAAATCAACGGTCCAAATAAACCCTTTCCTTTTTAATTCCTAAAGACCCCTAACCCTGATTCATTCCCAAACCCCCACTGCCTTCAGATGCTCTCATCTCTTCTCTTCTCTTAACTTAACCCTAGCCACCTCAACCGCTGCCTCCCTCTCCGGCCATCTCTGGCGACCACCTTTCAACCCCAAGCCTCCAATGGTTCCCCCCTCACCTTGCTCATCATCTCTGAGGCCTTCAAGGGCCCTGGGCCATGCCGACTTGCATCTAGGGTTTCTGTTTTGGTTGTTCATAGCTTCTCCTGTGTGATTTTTGGCAAAATCACACCATATTTGTTACAATCCTTGAGGTTTACAACAAGTTCTTCCGTTTCTATTTGGGTTCCGTTGAAACCCTAACTTTTGTTTAATCTCTTAGATCCGCGCTATTTACGATTCAAGTATGTTTCTTTCTATGTTCTACACTGATTCTCAAACCTCTCTTTAAAAGTCATCGGCTTTAAGCCGTTTTACTTTCTTTAAAGTTAGGGTTTCTCGGAATTTTCTTTTACACTTGTTTAAACTGACTTTTCTTTATGATTAAACCTTTTCCTTGCATATCTCGAATGATTCTATGTTCTTACTGCTTTTTCAACTCGCCTCTGTTAAAAGCCCTTAGTTTTAGGTCTTTTTTGTTTTGGTTCTATGTGTTAGCATGACTACTCGATTCTTGTTAAGTTTCTGTGGTTACCATACTTGTGTTTATTGAGTCTTCAGCTTACTTGTGTGATTGTATTCATCTGGATTTGTTCATCTCTTGCCTCTTTCCGTCAAATAATGTTGAACTTGCCTGTTTGCTATGAATGTTTGTCCTTCTATATATATATATATATGTTGAGGTATGGAATCATGACTCTCTCTTGACTGATTCTGGTTGAGAGGATTCTTTTAAAACCCTGGAATTCTACTCGTCTGTTTAAATTAATTGATTCCATTACCTTATTTGTTGCAGTACTTTATTTTTACTGAATTATTCCTTAATTGGGGTTTTCTGAATCTAGTCCTAATTGACTATCCGATGCTTAATGAACTTTGATTCTTTCCTTATTAGTCATGTGCTAATTTTCTTGCCTTATATGCTACTGGTTCTTACCGTTTGAATTAAAATCCCTTAACTTAAGGGAGTACTTGCCATGATTTTCTGATGGATTGATTCTGAATTCCTTAATTACCATGCTACTATGATTCTTACCTTATTTTACTACCCGTTTTTCAACTATAAAAACTCTAGTCTTTCACTAACACAGATAGGAACAAAAGACATTGTTCCACTCTCTCTTTTACACACATACATACTCTCTATTGTTCTCCTTCTGATCACCTGCTATTATCAGCCGGCTGCAAGCGAAGACTGATTATTCTACTTGCCTATTCTTTATTCTATGTTCGTCATCACCTAACTGGTATGTCCTCAATTTAGTTTAAAGCTTCAAAACAATATGTTTCTTTTGGTATTCAATTCATCTTATTTCTGATATGCTTTTACTTATGGTTTTGTTGCTCAACTTGCAATTATTATGTAAACTTTGCTGATTTAGTTCTTAATACTTCCCTCTGTAGCCTCAGCATGTTTACTATCCTCTTTGCATATTCCAACATGATTCTACTTCCCCTATGTCTTCTTCGATTACTGGCACACCATAATATGCACTATATTTTACTTAGTCTTATGTAATCTTGAACACATGTTGTACCAAAACCTTTTCTCTCAACCTGTATGTGACCCTGCTTATTGTATGTTCTCCCTATATGCTTCATATTTGTCCCCTACCCCTCAGTCCCTGCTTGTGAGTGTTAAACTGATTTTGTTCTTGTTTCTTGCTCTATGTGTACTGTTCTAATCCTGAGACCCTGATTGTCTTACCCTCTTACCTTTCCAAACTATTTTCACCAAGTAATACTCTTCTATTGTTCTTCAAAACTCTTTTCAAACGAGTTATTTTCAAAAGCTATTTTCCTACCTGATCTTTTCAAAACTATGAGCACTTCCACTATGCTTCTAGACCTTTAAGTTCTGCCCCCCTAGTGTGAGCATTGCTTTGGGACCCTTGAGCTCCCTCTGAACTTTGACACACAAAGGCTGGCCATACCACACTGCACTTACCCAATTTGGTTATGAAAATATGGGTGTGAGCTCTGCCCGGGATTCTTTGAGATCCTTAGGGAACTCTGACACACCTGAATTATATGAAAGGCTGTGAACATCAGTGGCATTGAGAAATTTTGGAGAGTTTGGGCCTATCAGTAGGCTCCCTGTAGCATAACTCCTTCTTTTTCTTATTTCAATTATGTAATTTATGCAAATGGCCTGTAATAACTACTTGTAAACTACTCTGGGGATGGATAGTGGAAAGAGAAGGGGTGATTGTGTGTGCTTTAGCTATTAAAAGGGTAGAAAACATGTTATTAGGTTTATATTCCTACTTGCGCAATAGAGACCATGCTTAGGACTCATTTCATGCATTAGAGATCATGTTCCCTAGGACTTACACTTACCGTTTTCACCATGTCCATCATATCACTTAGAGAATCCTGCGTAAAAATATGTTAATAACCAGTACTTTGCAATCATGCTCAATGCTGCCATGTACACTTAGAGATCCTGTTTAGGGTAAACAACACTAAAATAAACTGTCACTCTTGCATCTTCTGAAATCATGCTTAATGTTGTAATTATTGTGCATTTAGAAATCCTGCTTAGGATTCTGTATATGCATCATTCTGCATCCCTATCTGTGTATTAGATATCATGTTTTTAGGAATCATTTTTTGGCTAATTACCAATGCATGAAAAAAGGACCTAAAACTGTTTTACTATGTCTCTAAACAACTATTGATAATTCTGCATTTGATGCAACACCTAAGTACAACATGTTTACGCAAAACAACTCAAACAGTTTCCTTAATAATCTGGGTAATTACTGAGCATTGTCCTACGCCTAGGCAAGCCTTAGGTAATTAAAGTTGTCAAAACTGGAAATATGTCTATTTATGTATGCTGCTTAATTATCAACAAGACAAAATCAGTAAGTAAAACTGATTAAGACTTCCTCTTTGAGTTATGCAATAAATGTGTCTTTGTTATTATCATTTAGATACCATGTTTTAGGATCTGAATCAAAAGACCTTAACTGTGTATGAGTCGTGCTGCCTATTTGCATTACTTGTGGAGGTATACTTGTGCTTTTTCTCTGCTTTTCTGTGTTTCCCACTAATTGTAGTCCTACATGTTCTTATCTGTCGCCTTACTATTTTTCCTTCAAACCTGAGGTCTGCCTAGAACACCCCTTATAGGATATAAGTCTTAAATTCCTCCGGGACTAATAGGAAAGGACGGGTAACAGCATGCAATAGAGGTCGAGACCAACACTCGATTTAGTTACTTTCACGGGGTGGGAAAGGGTAGAATATGGATATGATGACCGGTGCGCTAATACCACGTGTAGCCCCTCTTTGAGGAGTGATTACCGGGTATTGTACTGATGTGATCCATATTGTTATAAACTTAGGATACCCTTTACATTCTTAGATCGTAATAATTTCAATATCTAACCTTATTTACTATTGTTTCAAACATCTGCATGCTTAAGACTTAAATCCCTCTTATTTGAGCCTTTATTTGTTTGTTTGCTAAGCTGTACAAATTCACAAAAGCTGTTTGGCCAGGAACCACACTTGTGGATCCTGAAGGGTGCCTAACACCTTCCCCTTAGTATAATTTCAAGCCCTTACCCTATCTCTGGTTAATAACGTAGTCGTAAATGAACCCCTTTGGTGTCCTAACGCACCTTTAAAAATCGTTAGGTGGCGACTCTCAAGAGCACAAACCCCTTTCCCAAATGGAAAGAGTTGTCCCAACCGAATGTCATAAAACCCGATCTCCGCGAGGAAAAAGGGGGCGCGACATCATGGAGACTTTGCTGGGGATGTCTGTCTAGGCTTTTACCATTTCGAACGGCTTTGTGAACTTGTCTTTACTTTGTTAATACTTGCAAATTTTTATGTTCCATTAATTGTCTATCTCTTTAAGCATTTATTTTTCTTCAAAAGTAACTGACAAGTTCTTTCTGTTTCCTTCCTTTGTAACCGCTTTTAAATTATAAACTGCTTTATTTACTGCTTTCATAACGTGAAAATACATGACAACTTTTCTTTAATGCTTATTTATTGTTGCATAACCATGCTCAACATTCATACTCCACTCGTGCCAAACAAAATACTATAGCAACGCTTGATGAGTGGTTGCGCTCTTCTTGTATTATTACCTCCTAAATTCGGAAAGGCTTATTTGCGGTAAAACTAGTCGATCAGCGGTGCATTCGACGGTTCCGTGCCTTTCCTCTTGAGTTGTCCGCTCGAGGGTACCATTCTAAAACCCCATAGAAACCTTACTCTGTTATGTTGTTTCATGCATCATGGTCAAACCTAGCCTGACTAAAGTGTGGTCTGCATGATAGCTTTTAAGACGACCTTATCCAAAAGTCCACTGGGTTTCCCTAAAACCAAACGGACATCATCACGCTCAGTGCATTTATTTGGAGAACTAAATGCTTTATGCTAATTGTTGATGTTAAATAGTCGAGTCTGGTGGGGGTAAGGGCCTAACCTTGTTTGCCTTGCAGAAAAATGAGGCACGAAGTCCCCAGATTCGGCATGGTCTTCAATATCCCTCCAAGATTGCTAAGTTGGTGGGAAGATTTACATTCTAGTGACAAAACTCTCGTCAGGAAATATTTTGGCAATCTACCATCTCTCCTAGAAATCCAGCCTAATAACATGATAATAGAGGCTGCTACCCTGTTCTGGGATTGTGAAAGGTCCGTGTTCCGCGTTGGGGGCATTGAAATGACACCTTGCTGGAGGAAATAAGAGGATTGTCTGGCCTAGTATGGGAAACCCCGGGGTTGCTAATGCTTGAGAACTGCACAGGCAAAGGTTTCCTCAAAATGATGGGCCTGAAGAAGAATGCAAAAATGGTATGCTTAAAGAATTCATACGTCCCTTTTGACTACTTGTACGAAAGGTACGGTCGCAGAAAATCATAGCGTGCCTATCAAGACGAGTTTGCCATCACATCCTTGGGACACATCCATCATAGAGTATTCGTCTTCATGTTTTGCTTCTTGGGTCTGATTGTGTTTCCAATAAAGAAGGAGAGAATCCACACCAGATTGGCCAAGGTAACCAAGACACTAATGGAAGGAATTGATGGGCAAAACTTCATTATTGTGCCCATGATCATTGCAGACATATATCGAGCCCTGGAAAAGTGTCAACGAGGGGCAAGACACTTCGATGGCTGCAATCTACTACTTCAGCTTTGGCTCATGGAACATCTCCAAAAGGGCGAGTACCGACAAGAAGTTCATCGAAGAGTTTGGGATGACCATATCGCTTTCCACCATCCAAAGCGAATGAATTACATCCCGACATGTTTGCTCAGCCTGAGAACGCCAAAGGATGGGTCGAGCTCTTTGGTAATCTGACTGAAGAAGATGTTTGAGTAGTTTCCGATAGAGGAGTTCATCTCCCATTCCAGAGATGCACCGTTCCTAATACTAATTGGTCTAAGAGGAACATACCCTTATGTCCCTCTTCGAGTTATGAGGCANGATGTTTGAGTAGTTTCCGATAGAGGAGTTCATCTCCCATTCCAGAGATGCACCGTTCCTAATACTAATTGGTCTAAGAGGAACATACCCTTATGACCCTCTTCGAGTTATGAGGCAAGTGGGTAGGAAGCAAGTCATACCCAGGGTCGACAAGATGAGCCATCTTCAAGCTGACTTCCAAAATGACGATAGTCCTCACAAGAGCCAAGCCAGAACATGTGGCACTGCAAGATTGTAATGGAGAAGGACACCATCGATCCAGATAGATATCATGCCGGTTGTACCCCTTTCTATCCTTGTTGGTTGGCAGAAAATTGGGGTGGTCTGAGTGAGCCAGGGTTCGTCCAGGGCCACAAGGTTATAGATGAAAAGGCCGAGGCACAAGTAAGAAACAACCAGCTGTGCAAGAGGATCCGTGAGTGTAAGGATGAGAACCGTGAAATACATGAGTCTATCTAGAAACTGATCGAGGAATGGAAGGATAGGGCTATCAGCACCAATAAAAGGTTAGGGTATTTGGAGTGAGGCATAATGTAGCTGGAGAAAAAATTTCTCCAAAGGTTAGTTCGTGCGCTCTGGAATCATCATCCTATTTTACAAGATCCAGGGTCCCTCCACCCTCTCCTCCTCTTAGTCCTCCTGATGCGAGACTAAATTGCATAGTTTAACATGTGATATACCTTACATTTTATGAGCATTA
>ML343326.1:0-14233 GCA_005239505.1 Nicotiana paniculata
TCCAAATCTCCATTTAAGAAGGCCGTCTTAACGTCCATTTGATGAATTTCAAGACCATAAACTACAGCTAATGCTACTAACGTTCGTATGGACATAATTCTTGTAACTGGAGAGTATGTATCAAAATAATCAAGACCTTCTCGTTGTCTATACCCTTTGACCACAAGTCTTGCCTTATATTTATTAATACTGCCATCATCTTTCATTTTTCTCTTAAAAATCTATTTAGAACCCAACGGTCTATTTCCAGGAGGAAGATCAACCAATTCCCATGTATGGTTGTTCAGTATGAATTCTATTTCACTGTTGACTGCCTCTTTCCAAAATAATGATTCTGAAGAAGACATAGCTTCTGTAAATGTTCGAGGCTCATTTTCCAAGAAGAAAGTCACAAAATCTGGTACAAATGAAGTAGATGTTCTTTGATGTTTACTACGTCTTGGATCCTCCTAATTAAATGTATTCTTTTGTTTCTTCCTGAGGTCATTTAGATCCTTCACCAATCAACTCACATTTCTTTTTATACGGATATATATTTTCAAAGAACTCAGCATTATCTGATTCTATAACCGTATTATTGTGAATGTCGGGATTTTCTAATTTATGAACCATAAATCGATATGCTTTACTATTGGTCGCGTATCCTATGAAAACACAATCAATGATTTTCGGTCCTATTTTTACCCTTTTGGGTTTAGGAACTTGCACTTTTGCCAAACATCCCCACACCTTAAAATAATTCAAGTTGGGATTTTCCTTTCCATTTTTCATATGGAATGGATTGTGTTTTGCTATGGGGTACTCGATTTAGTATCCGGTTAGCCGTAAGAATGGCTTCCCCTCACAAGTTCTGTGGCAAACCAAAACTTATCGACAAATGCGTTCATCATCTCCTTTAAAGAACGATTCTTTCTTTCCGCAATCCCATTGGATTGGGGCGTGTAAGGGGCCGTTGTTTGATGAATAATTCCATATTCTAAACATATTTCTTCAAAAGGAGATTCANGAACTTATCAACAAATGCGTTCATCATCTCCTTTAATGAACGATTCTTTCTTTCCGCAATCCCATTGGATTGGGGCGTGTAAGGGGCCGTTGTTTGATGAATAATTCCATATTCTAAACATATTTATTCAAAAGGAGATTCATATACACCACCCCTATCACTTCTTATTATTTTGATTTTCTTGTTAAATTACGTTTCAACTTCATTTTTGTATTGCTTGAATGCGTCTATTCCTTCATCTTTACTATTAAATAAGTAAAATAGCCATATCGAGTACTGCCGTCAATAAAAGTTATGAAATACTTCTTTCCACTGCAAGATGGTATTGATTTCATGTCGCAAATATTTGTGTGTCCTGGACAAGTACGTAGAGATCTTCATGGGAATTAAGTCTAAAGGATTTGAATTCCTTTCAACTGAATTATAAGAATATTTAAGATACTTAGATTACATACATATTTGACATTTTGATTTGTCGCATTCAAACTTAGGCAATACTTCCAAAATTATCCTTTTTCTCAAGGTTTTATAATTGATATGTCCCAAACGGATATTCTATAAATCATTTGACTCAAGCAAGTAAGAAAAAGCTGAAATTTTATTATTCTCAACGACCATTACATTCAGTTTGAAAAGGCCCTCGGTGAGGTAACCTTTTCCTACAAACATCTCATTCTTACTTATTGCAACCTTATCAGATACAAAGACACACTTAATCTTCACGAGAAGCCCATCAGAGACTAAGTTCTTTCTAATCTCGAGAACGTGAAGGACGTTGTTTAAAGTCACCACCTTGCCAGAAGTCATTTTCAGAAATATCTTCCCACATCCTTCAATTTTGGTCGTTGCAGAATTTCCCAGAGAAAGCGTCTCTTCGGGTCCTACGGGAGCCTTAATTTCTGCAATCCTCAGTCCTGTGACCATGCGTACCATGAACTTGCACATCAGATTTGGGTTTCTTTGGGAAGGATCGATCTGTATGGGTGTAGGCCATCTAGTATCTTTGATCCTTTCTATTGCCGATACAATGCCCGAAGCATCGATGCTAAAGTTATACTCTGATAATTGAGGTGCCTCTGTGGGATCGGCATACTTGTCAAAACCACTTTTGCTCATAAGTCCCCTAGAGCCCTGTCCTCGATCACTTCTTCGATCGTTCCGAGCGAAATTGCATCCCGCACCATTATTCCTTCGATCTGCGGTGTATGGTTGATATCGATCTTTATTCGACCTTGGCTCCCTATCGACGTCCCTCTGATTTTTAAATGCCGACCTGTTAGGATGCACTGAACCGGAAGGGGCTCCTAGTTGGTTGTCCTCGACCCTGATCTTCGACTGATATCGAATGTGCACATCTGCCCAAGTTACAGCTGGATACTCAATCAAATTTTGTTTCAACTGACATGATGCTATCAAAATCTGTTCATTCAACCCTTGAGTGAAAGCTTGAATGGCCCAACCATCTGTGACCGGTGGCAACTCTATGCGCTCCATTTGAAATCGGGACACGAAATCCCTCAGCATTTCATTATCCCTTTGTCTTACCTTGAAAAGATCTGATTTCCTTGTTGCGGCCTTTATGGCCTCAGCGTGCGCCTTTACGAAAGAATCTGCTAACATGCAAATGAGTCAATGGGATTCGGTGGTAGGTTGTGATACCAAATCATTGCTCCCTTCAACAGGGTCTCTCCGAACTTTTTCAACAACACATATTTGATTTCATCATTTTCCAAATCGTTACCCTCGATGGCGCATGTATAGGAAGTAACATGCTCATTGGGATCGGTGGTACCATTATATTTAGTTATGTCTGGCATAGGAAACTTCTTTGGAATAGGTTTCGGAGCCGCACTGGGAGGAAACTACTTTTATACAAACTTCTTCGAATCCACCCCTTTCAAAATTGGCGGTGCCCCCTGTATCTGGTGAACTCGGGAGTTGTATGTTTCTACTTTTTTATTGTTGGCTTCGATTTTCTTCTCCCCCGATTCAATTCTTTTAGTGAGCTCCTCGAGCATTTTCATTATTGCAGGATCAGTCCCCGATTCGTTACCATTCGACCTTTCCGGTACTGGCTCGGTACGGCGAGTAATTTCGGGCTCGACCCTAATCGGAGCTCTATGTTGATTTTGTAACTGAGCAATAGCAGCTTGTTGAGCCTAAAGCATCTCGAATATCACTTGGAGACTGACTCATCGTCTCATCTGCCCTACGTTCCTTGGCCACCAGATCGGCCTTCTCTACATACACTCTTATCGAGATCCGTGCCTAGGTCCGCATTTAGAGAAACATGCGAACTGACATCGACTGGGTTGGCAACCGGTGATCCCCCGACATTGGCCTGTGGCACCTCGACTCCTGGAGCAATCACATTTTCGTTTCCCTAGTGTAATCTGAGGCCATTGTCACCGTGTGTGGATGCATTTTGTGAGTTTACATGTGTTAACCTGAAAGAAAAAATTCTTGACAAGACCAAGCGTAAAATAATTTGTTTTATCAGAATCAATACTGAACAATCACTACTATCCTTAGCCTCACGGTGGGCGCCAAATTATTTATCCAGAAAATCGAAAACAATTAAACTTATATTATGGTTTTAAGGATATGTGATAATTCAACACCAATTGATAAATAATGAATTAAATAGATAAATTGGACAGTAAAATAAATCAAACCAGTGTGAAAGCAGTGTTTCGCCTCGATTCGAGATAGTCTCGAGGTGGGGGTAATTAGAACAGTAGAGAACGGAACAATTCTTATGAACAATGAGCAAAATAAAGAGAATAGCAGAAGTATAAATTCCTGTCAGTGAAATATCATGCCTTAAAAATTCTCTCTTTATATAATAGAAGAATCCTAAATAAGGTACAATTGTAATAATGGAAATAAATCACATGATTGACATCAATAACCGCTTTGATTTGTTCTGTTCTGGGATTTCAGCCTTGATCTTTGACCGGTTACTGATATCTCACCATTCCGTTGTTATGCCTTACTCGAAGTCAATCATGCTTAGTCTCGATTGTTGCTGGCCTCGATCTCAATGAACACTTCGATCTCCAGGTTCGATGTTCTATCTTCGAGCGCGAGCCTGATCTATTACGGAGCTACTCTCGAGGTAACTTCCCTGCCAATAAAATCGAGTATGTCCGATTTTGACCGTATACAATGGCTATACTTGCTCTCTATCTGCATCTGCTTCCTCTCAAATTATAGCAAAATACAAATTAGAGATATTGAAAAAAGCGAATGCCGGATAATGGAACATGCATAAATTTCCATCGACAATGATATATACATGTATTAAAACTAATGTTCTTTTAGAGTTCTAATGATCTAGCGAGAAGAGATGGTAGCGGGAACGAATATGATTACTATTCTCATTTCAGAATCCAACAATATCTACTTTATGTACTTTGCCCATCTCTCGATCTTTTCTTCTTTTTTGCAAACTCCCCTTCGAAGAAAAAGAAAGAAAAGGAAAATAAATGGAAGATTGAAGGAATTTTGCTAAAAAACACCTCATACGTTTGAGTCCATAAAGATGGAGGGGAGGACTTGAGGGGAGTGGAAACCTTTCTTTTTCATTTTTATTTGATTAAAATGATGCAATAAAAAGTATTTTCTTTCATTTCAATGAATATTTTTTTTCAAACACTAAAGAACATTTTTAACTCTCTAACCAAACATTAAAAATTATTTTCTGAAAAAAAAATTTCATTCACTAACCAAACAAAAAAAAAAGTGATAAACCACTAATTTTTCAGGAAAATATTTTCCTTCCTACCAAACACACCTTAAATCCGAATTTTTTTGTACACACGCCTATGGATTTTATACTCACGCCTTGCATCTCTACAATTGAACGATCAATTAACCTCGTCGTATACCTGCAATCTAAAAATTCACGAGTTTTTGCACCCAAAAAATTAATCAAAAGTAAATATGGACGTACGGAATGCAACATGCCCCAACTGCTGTGCTGTCTGCAGATCATAATGTAGCTCTTCATTAGTTAGATGGTGTCATGTAGTAATAAATATAACTTCTAGAACCCTTCGATATAAAATTATTCAAGGAAAAATATAACTTGTAAGAAGCTTGAATTATAGTTTTGTACATTATCAAACATGATTTAAGTGCATTCCGTACGTCCATATTTGTTTAAGTGCATCTTAATATATCAATCGGATATTTATTATATTCCACCGTAACTTTGCTCGTCCAGCAAGAACGTATGCTTAAACTATAATATCAACTCTACCGTTTAGGCTTATGCAGCCCTATCCCAAAACTAGAAGATCGTGACATTATCGAATTGTAGGTTCTTTGTGAAATTGACCAAATCAGTTTTTGTAGTTTGTGGCTAACTTATGTTCACAAATAAAGTTGGGCCATGTGATTAATAACTCTATCCCATAGTAAACTTAATAAAATATTCCTATGGTCACAAATAAAGTTGCCCCATGTGATTATTAACTCTATCTAATAAGTCTTCCTCTCTCGCTCCGCTGTATGAGGTAGAGTCTCGGAATTGAGTTTGGCGGAATTCAATAACTTTGATTCGAATATTGTATTTTGTTTTATAAAATTTATTAAATATATATAAATAATTAATTTAAAACTGAATAACTTTTAACACTAGAATCATTTGAAATCCTGACTTCGCCTCTATGTCTTTGCCAAGTTGTAGGGACAGAGACCTCAAACTGTTGGTCACTTGATCTTAATAAGTATAGTGTCCAAATACACTTCAATTCATTGAGTTTCCAGAAGAAAAAAATCCGACCATGGTTTCCGGTGACTGTACATCGTACGGTGGTGCTAGTGCTCCGATCAAACTGACACTTATCCACTCCCGGAGTTACTACCAGCAGCTGAAGCAGCATTACTTGCCGATTTCCTCCGAAATCTCGCCTTCGTCGGAGCAAATCGCCGGCAGTGAAGATCTGTTAACTGAAATATTCCTACGCTTACCCCCAAAATCTCTACTTCGTTTCCAATGCGTCTCGAAACACTGGCTTTCCCTTATTTCCAGTACCTATTTCCGCCGCCTCCACACCCGTAGGAACGCTACCTCCTCCTCTGCTTCCACCGTCGGTATTTTCTTGTGCCGACATCCGTACTACGATTTCCTTAGTCTCCACGAAGAACGCCTAGCCTCAATGGGTCGGATTTACGACCGTTTATCCGATGTACGTGATGGCAAAGTTCTGAGTAATATCAGCTCTTGTAATGGACTTTTATGCCTTGGTTTTAAATCAGATGATGCAACAACCGAATTTTACGTTTATAATCTTACTACAGGTCATCATAGGTTTATTCCAGTGCCAGACGGAATGGTAGTGAAAAGTATGAACTTAGCATTTGACCCCAAAAGATGTGGTGATTACGATGTTGTTTGTGTTTGGTTGTCTGTATCTGAAAATCAACTTCGTTTCTCAGTGTATTCATCAGCTTCTGGGATTTGGAGGCATTCAACTGAGTACTGTAATGATAATGTGGAATTATGTTGCTACCGTGGAGTTTTCTGGAAAGGGGCTATACACTGGTTTAGTCAAACGTGCCCTTTTTTCTGTTTTCAAATTGATAGCTGTAAATTTAAATCAATCCCTAGTACTCAAATTCCAGAAGGTCAGTGGTACAGGAATATTGAGTATTTTGGGGAATCTGGTGGGCATTTGCATCTTATTGAAATTCATAAGCCTCAAGATATTGAGTTTGATGTTTTGGAGTTGAAAAGTGATTATTCTCAGTGGTTTGTGAAGTATCGTGTTAACTTGGAATTTTTGACCAGTTTGTATCCAGCTATGGTGAATCAGGAAAAGTATCCTCCTGAAGATTATAACTTTCCTTATGCATTTACTGTGCTCTGTTTTCTAGCAGATGAGGAAAATAAGGCAAGGCTGTTGATTTCAATTCCAGGGAAAATTGTTTTGTATGATATGCAGACTGGGATAGTCAAAGAGCTAGCTGATATAAAGCCTGATTCTTTCAGACTTTTTATTGGTGGTGCACGGTATGATTGCTTTGATGCCTATACACATGTTGAGTCACTGGCTTTTGTTTGAGTTTTTTGAATCCTAATGTAGTATTCTGAATTACACTTTGTGGTTTGGTTTGTATGTTTCAAATACAATATCAGATTTTCCATTGTGTTTGAGAATGAAAAACTTTGTGCTAAAGTAGTCAGACATGTGCTCTTATTATTAATTGTAAAGACAACTCACATCTTTAGTTTCTTTCTGTAAAGAATTTCACGTGGTGAAGTGAAAGTGACACACCGAGCAGTGTAGCCACAATTCTTTTTTCTTTTCTAGAAGTGTAGCAACGGACCATTCGTGGATATAATCTAGAAATATAGGGGCATAAACAGTCATAAATAACCCTTGTTGGGTTGGAGGGTTGACCTGGGATCAAATCTCTTGTCACTATTTTTTCGGTTTAGCATATCGTACGGAGTTTGATTAGCGCGATTTATATTCCTTGTGTGATTTGAAGATAATTATACAAAAATATTTATTTAGAGCATATAAAGTACTCACCACATAATATTCACCTAAAGGACAGAAGCTACGGTAAAAGTTATAGCGGCAGCGACTTTTCAGTATCAAAAAACCAGTCATAAATATTTGCCCTATTGTGCACATGCAATACACATTTAATATTGTAGTTACTTGCACCAGCTGTTAACCACTTCCTGAATGGACCGGTCTTCTAGATTCCTATGTTAATGTAAATGTACAAATACACAAAACATAATTTTTTACACAAAACATAATTTTTTATTTTTTATTCACTTTTAACCCGTGCAAAAAATCATTTATATTTTGTAATCGAAAAAGTATATAAAAATTGTATAATTTTATATATAACATACAAAATGTTTATATAAACAAAAAGTATATATGTTTCGACTATTATTTAGAGCGCGACCATACAATATTATTTTTCCGAAAATAATACTTAAAAGGTATTTGGATTGACTTTTAAGATGGTCAAATGAGTTTTTAAGCTCTTTTAGCTTTTTTCAATGTTTGCAAAGTTCAACAAAATTTAAAATAAGTTAAAAACTGCTTAATTAGGCAACCTCAATTTATTATTTTTTAGCTTAAAAACTAGTTTTGTTGAAAAATTACTTTTTAAGCCAATCCAAACGGACTTTTACTCTAGTGTTAACTCCCTAATTAAGTTAAAATCCTAAATAATGCTTGTTACATCAACTACGACTTCCTCTATGAAACTTACATGAGTACGTGACATGCTTTTATTTTAGAAGATTTAATTCAAATGGTCGTCCACTGATCACTTAAATTAAAAATAGTCTGTGAAGGTATAATATATAGTAATTTATATACTATATGTGTATAATCGTATATAAATAATATATAATTTATGTATATAACTAAAAAAAAAATAGTGATATGACCAACTATTTGCGTAAAGATTCTTTTACTTTAAACTAAATCAATGTATATGTCGGGGGAAGTGCACGGTTAGCCACTAATAATACATGTACTTGCTTTTAAATCACTGTTTAAAATATTTTTAGTCTTTAGCCACTGCTTTAATAAATTTTACCTGCCCGAACGAAAACACCTTTCTCCTCATAAAGTTCAGGACCAAGTGTACCTAACTTTTGAACTTGTAACTCTAAGTTCAGGACTACATATCCTTAACTTTTGAACTTGAACTCAGTTAAGGACCACCTGTCCTTAATTTCTGTGCTTGTAACTCTAAGTTAAGGACTACTCGCCCTTAACTTTTGAACTTGTAAGTCTAAGTTCGGGACCTGTTGTCCTTAACTTTTGAGCTTGTTAGTCTAAGTTCAGAACCAAGTGTCCTTAACTTTTGAACTTGTAACTGTAAGTTCAGGAACAAGTGTCCTTAACTTTTGAGCTTGTGAGTCTAAGTTCAGGACCTAGTGTCCTTAACTTTTGAGTTTGTTAGTCTAAGTTCAGGACCTATTTTTCTTAACTTTTGGGCTTCTTAGTCTAAGTTCAGGACCTATTGTCCTTAACTTTTGAGCTTGTTAGTCTAAGTTCAGGACTTCAGGACCTATTGTCCTTAACTTTTGAACTTGTAATTGTATGTTCAGGACCTATTGTCCTTAACTTTTGAGCTTGTTAGTCTAAGTTCAGGACTTCAGGATCTATTGTCCTTAACTTTTGAACTTGTAATTCTATGTTCAGGACCTATTGTCCTTAACTTTTGAGCTTGTTAGTCTAAGTTGAGGACCAACAAATGAAGGAATCAAATTTCGAACCCGTATGAAAATAAAAATTGATTATCCAACTCTTCAACTACTCAATTTATTTTTTTGTGCTTCTAACTTTTGCAAAAAATCCCATCATTTTTCTCGGAGGAAAAGCTGAAACAGATAGAAGCCATTTGTGTTTCGTTATTGCCGAGTTTTTCTTTGCAGACCCAACTCTTCTCCCTAGTACATAAAAGAGATAGAAGAAAAGGTAACACAGTCTTTTCATATTAATTTAATAGAATAGTGACTATTATTGCTAAGTATTAAAAATATTGGATAAAAAATAAATACTACTTTAAAAAGTGGCCATCCCACACAAATTTTACGTATATGTCATCAATCAATTATTAATCCTATTGTGTACAAGTTCAACATTTTCCTTATCAAATTGATATGTAAATCATACTAACATCTTAAACTTTATACTACTATCGGTGTATAAATCGATTCGAAAAATCACACCAAACCGAAAAGTTAAACCAAATCGATTAAAAAATTCGACGTGGTTTGGTTTGATTTGGTTTGGTATTGAGTAAAAAAAATTCGAACCAACCCGACATATAAATATATAATTTTTATATATACTTTTAAGATTTTATATAGAATTTTCTTTTAAAAAATATCTAGAAATATTTGGGATTCTCTTGCGGGATATAAATTTTAAAAGAATATGAAGTGCATCGCATTTATTGACCTTAAATAATGAGTTGTATGATCACTTTCTTATCAAGTGTTACTGGAATGCGTCTATCTCTTTGTTCTTTCATATTCATATCAATATGTTAAGAGCTATTAAATTCTTATATCTTTTTATAATGTGAAGTGGTTATTAATATTTAAGTATCATATTGATTTTTTTGTTTAATTACTAAATTCGGTTAACCTGAATGTGTATATCAACGAAAAATTTTGCCGGACGACTAAAAAAATAACAATTATGTGTTACTAATAGAATTATCCCATAAGAATATTTTAATCGATAATATTTGTCAATTTTTTATATTTTTAGTAAATATATATTTAATTATCAAATATTTAAGAAAGTAAGATTGAAATAACATGTAAGTAATAAAAAAACCCAAAAATCCGAAAAAAACCCGATAAAACCGAACCAATCCAAAATTGATAAAATTGATTTAGTTTGATTTTGATAAAACCCGAACAAATCCGGTCCATGTTCACCCCTAAGTATCTAGAAACATTGTCGTAAAAATAGAAGTATGGAATACTAGAAAATTCACTAATTCTGAAAATGATAAATCCAAAATTACAGTATGTATGTAGTTCTATTTTTCTTATTTTGCAGCTTTATTATGACATTAACATATCCCTTAAAGATTCCATTCGGATCTTTCATTATAAAAATAGTATTTTCCCCAAAATCTAGAGATAGTTTTCTTCGGTGTACCAATTTTTCTGAAAATGCAATGTGGCATTTGAGAGTTTTCAAGGAGTCATTTCGGTCCATAACTTTTGTGTGTAATCAATTCACGTTTCTTTTGCTTATAACTTTTCTCAAACTGTTTTCTTCAGAGAAGCAAAAGGCACTAAGCAAAATCTGACGCAACAACCTTTCTAAGGTACTCAATTACCAGGAAAGGCATACTTAATTTTTTTTTCCAACTTACGTTTGTCTTCAGAAGGTCATTTCTAGGATGAAAAACTCTAACGATATTGTTATTTCATTGATGCTAAATAATGTGAAATTTCATTTAGAGTCGGAGTTAGAATTTAAAGTTCATGAGTTTTGAATTTATTAAAAAATTTTAACACGTTTTAATTACTGAGTTCGTAATTAAATATTTTAATCAAAAGTTATCGAATTCGACCGAACTCGTATCGAATAAGTTAGCTCCAACAAAAAACATTCACGGGCTGCGCCAAACTATCTTTTGGTTGTTGAAAGAAATTCACACCTCAAACATTTTTCGGGAATGACTTTCACGTGGTGAAATGCAGGAGTTGTGTAGCAAGAATTCTTTTTCATTTTTCCCACAGTTCAAAATAACCATAAGTGGAAACAATCTGGAAACATAGGGGCATATTCTATTAGTATACTGTATTCGTAAATAATTTTAGAAACGAAAATAAAGCATAAACAGAAGTGTAGAATAATAATATTTAAATCGAGTTCACTGAATTCATATTATTTTTTTAAGGAACTTAATCTCCTCCTAGTACTCAGGGTTGTAGATTATTTCCTTTTAGGATAGAACGAATTACACACTGGTGTAGAAAACCCCAGTGTTTCAGCGAACACAAAGATCGGTAGCAAATCACACTTACTGTTATTTTCTTTGTGGTTAAAACAATACAGAAGAAAGGAGGAGTATTCAGAAATTTGTATGAAAATCTGAGAGAATGAACTGCTATTTATAGCCAATATATTGAGCTCAAATTGAAGAGATGCAACTCTTCAGAAGGGTTGTCTACGTAAAACAGCCATAATGTAAATGTCATTTACGCCACAATAAATCGGGAATTTAAAATGCGGAGAAAACTTAATTTTCTGTTACAAAAACAAAAAACAGAAAACGTACACTTAATTTTTCGTTGGATTTAATATTTTTTTTTACAAACATAAATATTTAATAATATTACATTAATATTTACTATTAACAAATAAATCTGTTCTAAGAAATTAGTTAATCAATCGATCCAACTCCAAATCAGAAGTCGAGTCGAGCGAGCGACGGCGACGGCGACACGAGGCTTGCCTTCTTCTTAACTTTTAAAAGCTAGAAGAAGAGCAATTGTATATATACCCATCAAAAATCTTTTCCTTTTCCAATATGGGACAATGTCCCTTTGTCAAGGAGGGAAACTCAAATATTTCATTTTTCATCCATTTTCCATTCACCCTCTTTTAAGCTACATTAAACTTAAAAAATCCAACAATTCCCCACATGAATGGGGAATGGTTATATCACGGAAATACGCATGAAAAACTGTGTGATTCGCAAGCAAGGATTAATCGCATCTGGATAAGTAGGTTTTTCTTTGAACTTTTTGTAGTGAACTTATGTCAGATATACTCGGTCAATCGGTAGATTTGATATCTTTGAACCGTCGAACTTTGGTGTATACCTAGATAACCATAAGTCACACAATCGACCCTTAACCGTCTTTGGTTCTCATTGTTGTGTTCGTTTCAGCCATGAACACTGTGTGGTTTCATAAGTGCGTAGAGAACTGGCCTTACAAAATTATCCTTGAAGCGGCTAACACTTCACACTTACATATGTGATTCTTAAACGTGTCATCCCGTAGATACACTATTTGATATACCCCGTATCAAATTTAGAAATCATTAAAAAGCCTTAATGCTTTATTCTTGGTACTGAACATTGTCTCATCACGAGAATGGACCAAAATTTTAGTTGACAATGTTTAATCGTCATTAATGACTTTGTTTGATCTCCTTGAACCTAGATCTTGGGATCTCCAGTCTTCTAGGTAGAGTTACCGCCGCAATGACTTGTTCTCGGCCATAGTCTCATCCCCCTCGATGATTTCTCAACTACCTCTCTAGTTAGGGCTTTTATAAGTGGATCCGACAATATCGCTTGACTTTATATAGTCAATCGTGATAATTCCTCTAGAGAGTAATTGCCTAACGTTTTTATGCCTTCGTCGTATATGACGAGATTCACCGTTATACATAACGCTCCCAACCCTTCCAATTGTCGTTTGACTATCACAATGTATGCATATTGGTGCCAACGGTTTATGTCAAAATGGAATGTCTTCCAAAAAATTTCGGAGTCATTCAGCTTCTTCACCGGTTTTATCTAAGGGTATAAACTCAGCCTCCATTATAGAGCGAGCAATACAAGTTTGTTTGGATGACTTCCAAGATACCACTCCTCCACCAATAGTGAATACATATCCACTTGTGTACTTTGAATCAGTTGAACCGGTGATCCAATTTGCATCACAGTATCCCTCAACCACCGCAGGATATTTACTGTAGTACAAAGCAAAGTCCTAGTTATGTTCTAAATATCCCAACATTTGTTTCATTGACATCCAATAAGATTGACATGGATTGCTCTTGTATCGACTCAATTTACTTATAGTACAAGCTATATCTGACCATGTACAATTCATGATATACATTAAGCATCCCAACACACGAACATAATCCAATTTTAATATGCTTTGGCCTTTGTTCTTTGATAGTGCAAGATTCACATTAATTTGAGTCATTGCAACTTTAAAATTTAAGTTCTTGAATTTTTCAAGTACTGTCTTAATATAATGAGATTGTCTAACGGTTTTATGCCTTCGTCGTATATGATGAGATTCACCGTTATACATAACGCTCTTAGCCCTTCCAATTGTCGTTTGACTATCGCAATGTATGCATATTGGTTCCAACGGTTTGGGCCAAAATGGAATGTCTTCCAAGAAATTCTGGAGCCATTCAACTTCTTCACCGGCTTTATCTAAGGGTATGAACTCAGCCTCCATTGTAGAGCGAGCAATACAAATTCATTTGGACTCTTTACAAGGTACCACTCCTCCACCAATAGTGAATACATATCCAGTTGTGGACTTAGAATCAGTTAAACCGGTGATCCAATTTGCATCACAGTATCCCTCAATCACCGCAGGATATTTACTGTAGTGCAAAGCAAAGTCCTGAGTATGTTTCAAATATCTCAAAACTCGTTTCATTGCCATCCAATGAGATTGACCTGGATTTCTCGTGCATCGACTCAATTTACTTATAGCACAAATTATATCTGGTCGTGTACAATTCATGATATACATTAAACATCCAATACACGAGTATAATCCAATTGTGATATGCTTTGGCCTTTGTTCTTTGCTAGTGCAAGATTCGCGTTAATTGGAGTCATTGCAACTTAAAAATTTAAGTGCTTGAATTTTCCAAGTATTGTCTTAATATAATGAGATTGCGACAATGCCATACCTTGAGGAGGCTTATGGATCTTACTCCC
>MDKI01219228.1:0-26624 GCA_005239505.1 Nicotiana paniculata
GTCTTCCTTGAACTTAATGTTAGGAAGTCCTACCACTAAGTCCTTAGAAACTAGTTTGTTAAGATGAGTTAGACTTGCATGATCAAGTCGTTTGTGCCACAGAGGGGATCACTGTCCAACACACTTAGACAAGTGAGTTCATTTTCAGATAGTGTGGACAAATCTATGACATAGATGTTATTCATTCTTTTTCCCTGCAAAACAATCTTGTCAGTAAACAGGTTGATCACAAAAAATTTTGTGGAAGTAAAAGCAGCCAGGTTACCTCTGTCACATAGTTGTGATACACTGATCAGACTATATTTCAAGCCATCTATGAGATACACATGTTCAATAGATCGTGTATCATCCTTACCTACTTTACCAACCCCAATTATTTCACCTTTCTTTCCGTTTCCAAAGGAGACATTTCCTCCTTTGAGACTTTCAAGTGAAAGGAACTGTTCCATGTTCCCAGTCATATGTCTTGAGCAGCCACTATCCAAGTACCAAATTTGGATGCCTCCTCTCACTTGAACCTAAAAAAGGAAATCAGGGGTAAGTTTTAAGAACCCAAACTAGTTTGGGTCCTTTTCTATAAGAGAATGGATGAATCAGATTTTTTCTAGCCCAGTTTGGTAGCCATTTTTTCTTTTTAATGAATCTCCCATTTTTCTGACTGGCCTTCTCTTTTACAGCACACTCATATTTATAGTGGCTAGTCTTCCCACAATGGGTGCAGATTTTATTTTCAGGGAGAGTGAAATACTTGCTTTTGGGATCCCACTTAGACAATTGACACCCAAAACCAATCCCTCTTTTGTTGCTACTGTGATTCTCTTGAAGCCATATCAGGGCGTCAGAGGATTTATTCCATTTACAGGTTCGATTTAATTCATGTTTGACTTTGCTAAGTTGTTCATTAAGAGTTCTTATTTGCTCGTCCTTGGCATAAATCTTATCTTTTAATTTTCCTATGTTTTCTTCTAACATGACATGAGAGTGATCAACTACCTTTTTACTGGATCCTAGTCTTAACTTTAAGTTTTCATATTTTAGCTATAGAATCTCAGTTTCGAGTGGATCAACCTGGTTCATCAAGACAGTGTTTTTCTTTTCAGATTCACCGACCCTTATCTCTAGGTCCATGCATTTTGCTTTTAGCATTGCACACTCTTTAGATAGTTAATCCTTCTCTTTGGTTGTTTCCTCATAATCATCTATGAAGTCAAGTAGCAACTCAGAGAGTTTCTCCTTAGATAAAAACTTTATTTTAGTTTTAAGTTATGAGATACTTACCTCTGGTTCTTCATAAGTCTCCTCATCAGATTCTCCAATTGCCATGAGATCCTGATCTTCTGTCTCACCATCTTCTGATTCTTCATCTGAACTTTCCCCCCAAGCAGCAACCATAGCTTTTGTTGTGTTTTTCTTGGGTTGAACCTATTCCTTCCTTCTGTTCCTTCTCTCATATCTTTCCTTTTTCCACTCTACTTCCCACTGAGGACAGTTTTTAATGGGATGGTCAGTCTTACCACATTTATAGCATCCCTCATTAGCTGACCTTTCTGGTGCCCTTGCCTTGTTGGAGTTTCCTCCCCTGGAGATGTCCTTCTTCCTCATGAGAAAGTTTCTGAATTCTATGGTTATCATGGCCATCTCATCTTCCTCCAGATCAGCTCTCTCATTGATCCTTAGTGCTAGACTTCTCTCCTTCTTTGGGGCATCCATCTTCATGGTTTGCCTTCTGAGTTCATTTGTCAAGGTTGTGAACCTTGTGTAAATTTCCTGAATCGTCTCTCCTTCTTTCATATTGAAGTTTTCATACTGAGAGTATAGTAGTGTACCTCTAGACCTCTTCACTTGAGTTGTTCCTTCATGAGCTACTTGTAGAGTATCCCAGATTTCTTTGGCAGTGGTGCAGCTTTGGATTCTACTGTATTCATCTGGTCCTAATCCACACACTAGCCACTTCTTTGCTTTGGCATTCTTCTCCCATT
Source organism: Nicotiana paniculata (assembly GCA_005239505.1). Classification (NCBI taxonomy): domain Eukaryota; kingdom Viridiplantae; phylum Streptophyta; class Magnoliopsida; order Solanales; family Solanaceae; genus Nicotiana; species Nicotiana paniculata. The sequence continues at coordinate 1,980 of MDKI01219228.1, forward strand.
TCTTCAGATCTTCAGTCGTGCAGTCAGCCCTAGTCTTAGGTACATCTACACCTTCAGCAGTTTTCTTCATTGTTGCAAGTGGTCCATCAGTGACTATGTCCTAGAGTTCATAGTCCTCTCCAATAAGGTGGTGTTTCATTCTATTCTTCCACCAAGAATAGTACTGGCCATTGAAGAGTGATGGTCTTGCAGTTGATTGACCTTCCCAGTTCCTAGGTGGTGCACTCATCCTGATCTTTTCCAAGGTGTTAGCCTTTTCAAGGATAACCTGCTCTAATACCAATTGATGTTTTAAACGTCAATACTACACAATATTATAAGTTAATTGTGCAGTAACCAATTTTTGAGTGTTGTCTAATAAGAAGAACCTGGTTCTTCTTGGTGTACTACTTACTACTATTTGCGGAATAATAAAACAGTAAAGTAAAGACACAGATATTTTTACGTGGAAAACACCTAGCTCAAAAGGTGAAAAACCACGACCTACTCCTCATTAGGATTTGCTCAAACACTTCACTAAAAACTCTGAGCCAAACGGACTTACAAAATAAACTCTTTTGTAATCATAGGACTAACTCTAATCCTCTTTGTATCAACTAGCCTCTAGCTAATTTCTACAGACGTCAAACTAACTCTAAATTGAACAGTGTGTATCTATTGCAATTTGCTTCTAAGAAAGATGAAAAGATACAATGTTAAAACTCCTACTACATCAAACTAGACTCAATGTTAAATGAATGGAACTGTTTCTTCTAGTTGAACTGTAGTCTTTGCACAATACTTCTGCTTGCAAATAACCTGGGAATTTTTCTTACAGAACTTGATTCAATTTAGCCCTTTGTGCGTCTTTTCGTGTCGTCCATTTCAGCAGTAATACTTTGAGTATTTATAAAGTCAGTTGTTGAGTTCTGGTCCGATTCTACCTCGGAGAGTAAGTTCTTATCAAACTCAACTTCCTTCCTTTGTTTATGTCCTTGCTAAATTCAACTTCTTTCATCTACATCAGTTTGCAATCCTTTCGTATTAGGAGACATCCTCTTAGTTCTTTGATACTCAGCAATCACTGATATCTCCTACGCTCGTACGATTCTTTTTCCAACTGCTCCGTTCAGATGTGTATGATTTGATGGACCTGGTTCATCTTGTCAACATTTATCAATCTTCAAAACCCATTCAGTGACATGGTCCAACAAAAGCTACTGAGGTCGTTGCATTGACCAACTTAGAGGCAACCTTGAACTCCAAAACTGAAGAGCTTGAAGCTGCGGGGGTGAAACATACCCAGTTGGAGGCGAAGTATAAGAAGACTATTAAGCATAATAGGATTTTCAGCTCAATTGTGCGTGACCTTGATGTTAGCCTCAAATCAATTAGATCCATGCGGGAAAACTTTTCTCCAGAGGTTGTCCAACTTAAATAAGAACTCAAGCGTCGAGCGGCTTCCCTTGTTGTTGAGAAAACTTATGTTATGTACAGCAGGAGGAAAGAACCTTGGAAGAGGCTAAAGTGGGTATCATTGACTTTGATGCCAAAATGGTTAAGGCCCGTGAGCTTGAGTCAGCTGCTAAAAGGGGTCTCCCGACAAGGCCTAATGCTTCGAATTCTACTGGTTCCGGTTTCGAAACTTCGGGAGTTGAAGAGGAACCAGAAGGAGAAGATGTTGAAGGCAAACTGATGAGGGCCAAGATGTTGAGCCATCGACGGATCTAACCACTTCCCTTTGGGGCACAGACACTTATCTTCCTTCTGGTTCTAGAGATGCAACGGTTTAGCTTTTTCTTTCTTTTTCCAACTTTTGTATCTGTGCCGCTTCAGCACGTTTATCGTGAATAAAGACATCTTTTGCTCAAGTACTACATGATTCTTTCTTTCGTTGAAACATTTATGCAAGTTTTAATCTTTGCATTCTTTTTTACTTAAGTGTTCTCTGCAACTTTTACTATTTGCATCTTATTATGTAAGGCTTCGGGTGTATTTTTCTTCCAAAAGCATTTGGATTTCGGGCACAGGTTCTTCCGAAATCAACCCTTTATCGCGAGGGTTTTAATAAGATAGGGTCATCTTATGTTTAGGGTACTCTTGAAGATGACGTCTCTTGTTCATTACGACACTAGCATTTGAAGTACTTATTTAACTTTCAAATGATAAAATCAATTCATCGATCAGACAAGAAACAAGATCGAAAATAAAAGGACTTTACTTTATTCCTTACTTTTGCAAAAAGTACGTAAGCATTCGTTTTGTTAAAAAAAAATTCCATTTTTTGTGGCTAACTCATACGACTTGTTTCTACGGGACTGGCTTCGCAGTCCCCAGCCTCGATGATACAACTATGTTTCCGATTTTTGTGTTACCGTCGACGTGTCAATCATTGTTTCTGTATCCTCATATAATTCCCCCTAGTTTTCGAATGCGAAGAATGTGAATTAGAACACTAGATGGTTTGCACCTTCGATGACCCAACTAATGAATTGCTAGACAATCTTCAGCTCGGTAACAAACTTCGCTTCCCCTTAAGAATTTATGCTATCGAGAAAAAGACTATCTAACAATCCTCAAGTGGTTTGCACTTGTGAATGGTCGGGCAATCTCTGCTTGATAGCAAACTTACTTTATCGGTGGGTAATCTCTGCTTGATATCCAAAGATGATATAACTGCTCCGGAGTGGTTCTTCACTTGTGTGCCTTGCTATTAAGGTCTTATTGTTGCTGAAACTTTCTTCGTAGTATGCTTTTTGTTGCTGCCTCGTTAAAAACAGTGCCAGAAAAACCCAATTGGAACTAAAACTTGACGAATGGAAAAAGGGTTCAGCACATACTTTCAATACAAGTTATGTTTGTCAACAATAATATCTCTTGAGGTGTGCCACATTCTAGTTGCTTGGCAGCTTTTCTCCATCCTGATTCTCCACTCGTACGAACTTTTTTTGATGACAGCTAAAACTTGGTAGGGGCCTTCCTAGGTTGGACTTAGCTTTCGTGCATTGAGTTCCCGGGTGTTTTCAGTTAATTTCCTTAGAACCAAGTCTCCCACTTTGAAATAACAGAGGTTCGCTCTTCGATTATAATATGTTTTCATTCTCTGCTTTTGGGCTTCCATTCTTATATTTGCCAAGTCCCTGCGCTCATATAGTAGCTCCAAGTTGACTAACATTGCTTTGCTGTTTATTTCTTCATTTGCCTAGAAATATCACAAGTTTGGCCCTCCTACTTCTACCGGGATTAAGGCTTTTGCTCTGTACACAAGGGGAAAAGGGGTTTCTCCTGTGCTCGATTTGGCCGTTGTTCGGTATGCCTATAGCACTCCCGACAGTTCGTCAGGCCATTTACCTTTAGCCGATTCCAACCTCTTCTTGAGATTTTTTATAATCACTTTGTTCATTGATTCTGCTTGGCTATTTGCTCTCGGATGATAGGGTGAAGATGTGATTCTCTTGATTTTCAAGTATACAAACAACTTTGTGATCTTTGCGCCTACGAATTGTGGCCCGTTATCACAGTCTATCTCCTTTGGTATTCCATATATGCAAATTCTGTTCTCCCACAAGAAATCCACCACTTCACGTTCTCCTATCTTCTAATAAAGACCTTACTCAAACCACTTAGAAAAATAGTCAGTTAAGATTAAAATAAACCTTACCTTACTAGGGGCGACAGTAACGATCCAACGATATCCATTCCCTAAAGCGTCGTTGTGCGGTAGTAACAGTCCATCTGTGTCCTCCTCGGTGAAAGTGATATCGTCTTCAACGACTTCCCGGCGTCTCTTGCTATGGGTTATTGATACATTCATATTTTTTGCTGCCGAGAAGGTGACCCCGTTAATCTCGATCCCCCCGAAGATCATGATGATCGTCTAGCATGGGGGATTTTCTCCTGTTTTCGAAGGCTCTGCATTATCACGATTGTGACCGTAATTATTCTTGGCTGCGTAACTTAAGAATTCCCTGAGACGGCCATTTTTCAATAGTCACCCCACTTTTTCACGCAGAAGTTGTCAATCCCAGTCCGATGGTTATTCGTCCCGTGGTACTTGCACCACAAATTGGGATCCCTCTGGCTGGAATCGGACCTCATCAGCTTCAGGATCCGAGCTTCCTTAATGTTTCTTATAGTTGATATCAATTCCACTATACTGACGTTGAAATTGCATTCTGATAGCCTAGGGTAGGAAGGATCTCGTGTAACTGGCGTTTCTTTGTCTTGCAATGACCTTTTATTCCTACCACAATCAATTCTTCAATCAGTAGCGAACTTCTCTACCTACCGAAAACCTCTGTCGCGTCCTTTGGCCCGTTCGTAGGGCAAAAATCGGCCCCTCGAAGATCGTCTATCTGTGTCGAAATCGTCCTTTGATTTTCCTTAATTCTTCTCCCATCCCTTTACCGACGACGGAAAGCCAATATGATCATCTTTAATCCTTATCTTAGACTTGTACCGGTTATGGACATCCGCCTAAGTCATCGCTTGGAATTCAATCAAGCTTTCCTTCAATTTCTGGGAAGCGTTTGAACTTCTCGGATTCAGACCCTTGATGAATGCTTTAGCTACCCATTAATTTGAAACAACAGGGAGCATCATCCTCTCTTTCTAGAATCGAGTGACAAATTTCAACAGCAACTGGGACTCTCCTTGTGCGATTCTAAATATGTCGATCTTCCGGACCTGCACCTTTTTGCTCCCGACATGGGTCTTAATGAAAGAGTCTGTGAGAATCTCAAAGGAATCTATGGAATGATCGAGTAACATTGAATACCACATCAAGGCTCCCGTTGTGAGAGTCTCTCCAAATTTCTTCATCAAAACAGATTCAATCTCGTGGAAAGCTAAATCATTCCCCTTCACCGCCATTGTATAAGTGGTAATATGCTCTTGAGGGTCTGAAGTTGCATCATACTTTGGCACGTCAGACATTTTAAACCGCTTCGGGATTAATTTAAGTGGCGTGCTTGGTTTGTACGAATCTGAGTATACTTCTTTGAGTCCGTCCCTTTCAACACTAGTGGTGCACCCGAAATTTGATCCATGCAGGCGTTTATTTCCCTCATAAATCGTAAGAGTTTGTCGTGAAGAGATCATTCTCAATTTGTGGGGGCGGATCCGCTCCCCTCAGCCCCATCGGAGCCAACCTCGCTCCTCGGGGTGTTGTTGTCGACCCTCTGTGTTGTTTGATCTGTGGGAGCGCCGGGAGGAGCTGGACCTCGTCCATTCGCGTTATTGGAAGCCCCTGATAACGCTTGCTTCAATTTTGTCATAACCTTATCCTATCGTGTGAGATGGCCTAGAATGATCGCTTGTTGATCTTGTAGGACCTTTATCACACCAACAACATACTCCTCTTCAGCATCATCGAGAGTCTCCTCCCTAACATGTTGCGTGTACCGCATGTCGTGGACCGATGTAGCACCGTTCCCTTTGTGTCACTGACTGAATCCTCGTATTGAGGATGGTCTCCTTGAGACTCAAGATTGTGTTGTTGTTAACAACATTATTTGTCATTTTTCGTGATTTTTTTCTAAGATAAATAATCAAAACACGGTAGTAAAAGAGGCAAGATCAACTTAATTACATGACCGTCTAGGCCCCATGGTGGGTGCCAAACTGTTTACCCATATAACGGTACAGTTGAATTTATACGTAGTTTCAAGACAAGTGAATTAATTCGAATCTGAAATAATATAAGAATTGAAGCAATATGTAATACTTAGCCTTGATATGAAGACGAAATAGCAGATATAGTAAATCTGGGAGCAGGCTTCCGGGCATAACAGTAATGAAATAGAAATATAAGAAGATAAAATTGTACAGAGCTTTGAGTAGATTATAGCGTAAGTTTTTCAGAAAATCTGTGTCCTTTACAATGATAACTGAGCTCACTATTTATAGATGCACCTAAGAAACAAGATCCTAGGATCGTGCCCTTCTTTAATGTCAATTATGAGGGTCATTGAAGAGTGTGTAACAGTGAGCATAAATGACAAATCTTTTGTAGTAGGAAGGCACTAAATACCGTGGAATATTCTCCATTAAATGCTAACGGGTGGCAGGTATCTACCGCGTCTTTATGAGTCATTCCTTCCGGTGATAAATAGAACGATTGTCTTTGGTTTTAACTATCCTTTGCCTTCGGATCCACATGTCACTCTCTTATGCAGCCACTTAACATAGCATATTTTACCTTATACACATCTGACCCTTTATATAATACGAAAATGTGTCAAAACTATTCTTTCACCATACGAAATAAAACAATTATAACCCTCGTTCAAAATTGGTAGTGAATATACCCCTGCCTTGACCGAGCGGAGCCATCTATATCTTTTTTGACTACCAGATTGCTTTTTCAATATTTCTTTAATTCCAAAAAAGTATTCCCTTTTAAAAAATCCAATTGGCTTTTCAACCAAAAGAATTATAAGAAAATACACATGACTTCACACCATAACAAAACATGACCCATATTTTTTAGGTTTACCCATCCTAGCTCATATTGTATATATTTTGGAAGCACTAGCAAATTCAAAATATGTGTTCTTACAACCATTGCTTCTAAAAGCTATGGAATTAAATTTGTATTCTTACAACATTGCTTTCGCTCTCTTCTTCTCACATCCTCGACATATGCTTCAAGGGGTTGTATATTTTCTGTTTCTCCTCTTGTGTCACCTGGTTGCAATGTAAGAAAATTGAAGAGTAGAAATCCATCATTGAAGACCATTCAAAGCTTTGGTTTCGAAAATAGTTTTTTTTATTTTGTTAGTTCTTTGGATTGGGTGTTGTTCCAATTGATTGAAAATATGAAAAGAAGTTCAAAATTTAAATTTGAAGTGATTTGGAGTAGATTTGAGCAAGATTTGAATTAAATTTCAGAGAAGACGCAAGGAAGAAGACGAAGTCTTGTATAAGTATGTATAATCTTGTATAATAGTGTATATGAGTGTATAAACAAATCTTATACACTATTATACACTTTTATACACATTTATACAAACGTCTGTAGACGAACTTCTTCCACGATTTTCAGTTGCAATCTTGTTCAAAACCAGTCCAAATCTCCATGAAATGACTTCAAATTTTATATACAACCTCCTTATACTATTTCTAACAATTCTAAATAACACCCACTCTAAATTTCTCTCAAAATCAAATTCGGAATTTAAACCCACATGTTTAAGCTTGTTAAAAATCTAATTTTCACCATCCAAATGGATTTTGTTTGTTGAACTAATATTTGAGTCACAATTACTGATTCGAATATTAACTTAAATGCTAGAGAAATTATTTTTAAAAATTAAATAGTAATTTTGAGAACCTATAGGAGTTGGATGTTGAATTTTAGCCTATTATTTTTGAGTTAGTTGATTGTAAATTAAAATATGAGCTATAAAATTGAAAAACATAAATCTCAGTTGTTCTAATGTGAAATTTTCCCTTTTCAACCCCACACCCCCCCTCAAAATCCAAAATTCTTTTTCCTATCCCACGATCCCCCACCTATATTTTTATAATACCCCGAATTGAAAAGGCTAATCAGAATGAGTGAGACCTTGGTTTAATTTTGCTGAAATGAGAAGGAGAAGATTTTGGAAAACAAAATGATCAAGTAATAACTAGAGGGTTAAAGGTTCATGTAAAACCTAACAACTTTATTGTAAGGTTAGGGGTTGATATTTTTAAAATCATTCCACTAGTCGAGAAAGGTATTGATGGCCCTGATCGATCACGGCAGGGGTATATCTTCTACCAACTTAAAACGAGGGCCACAATCATTCTATTTTGAATAGTAAAAAGGTTGTTTTGACCCATTTCCGTATATAATAAGAATTTAATCTCCAGAAGAATAAATTTGACTGACGTGATTGTGGGAATAAGTTTTCCTCCAAACAAGGATATGATGACATTTTCTAAATTTTGGTGATGGATTTTCATGTTCTTGGTTGAATTTTTGAGTCAAAAGGGGTTTTCCTTTCTCATTCAAAAGCTTAGGAGGGTATTATTTCTTTACCCTAAAAGATTATTGGAGTAAGGTGTAATTTACTCTCAAAATATACTAATTTATCTTATTCGAATGATAAAATAAAAATAAAATATATATAAATTTATATGATTAAGTAATAATAGTGTATATAACGACATGTACATGTAACAACATCCATATATAACTACCATTCACAATAAAAATCAAATTTTCCTCAAAATCAAAATTTTAAACTATATTTTACCTCTCGATAACACATTTTTACCTATAACGACAACAACCATATTTATAGAAGAACGCTCTTTGTAAATTACTCCTCTATAACAGCGATATAGAATCCTTAAGATTACTAAACAAAGTCTCTATCTTGCATAAGATATAAGATTTGAAGATTTGCATATGATATCTTTTCCATTGGACATATTTCAAAAGAGAAAATACTTAGATAAAAAATTTAACTGTTAAGCTCTTAGATTGTCTTCAAGGGAAAGCTATTGGATACTTTTTGCTGAAAGTTTGGACACAAATCTTCACCAATTCAAGCGTTATATCGCTAGTAAGATAATGAAATCTACGAAACAAGCTACAATTACAAAGTTCATCCATCAATTTTGAAAAAAAAAAAAATAGGTAACTCTAAAATGTCTGTTTTAGAGTTTAAATCTTTATACTTTTAGTTATAAATTTATTAATAATGCATTATCTTTCTTCAATATTTAACTAGTAAATTATGCATATCTTTTGAGATTTTAAATTTGAATAATTTTTTTATCTTTTATATTTAACATTAAAAAAGGAAAAATAATTTAATTTTGGATAACTTTTACCTATAACAACCAAAAATATTTAAACGTCAAAAGTTGTTATTGTTTATAACAACCATTTACTATAAAAGCAAAAAAATATCGGAACAAACGAGACTATTATAGAAAGGGTCAGGGACGAAGCTATGTGGGCCCAAGGGTGGTCAACTGATGATGTGTGGCTATAATTCATGGTTCAGCACATTATTCGCCTTGCATTTTTATATGCTTTAATGATAAAGTATACCTTAATTGCGTGTAATAGGGTCCATTTAATGTGTAGGTGAATTGAAGATGAAAGTAGAAGAAAAAGGAGACTTACAAGTCGAAAGCGTGCGCGGGAGCAATGAATAAGAGAACCTTACAAGGAAAAGGCCAAGCAGAGCCATGCGTTAGGCTGGTGACGCCAGGCCTAGAGCCAGGTTTACCAGGCGTTAGGCTGGCGACGCCAGGCTTGGGGCTAGGTCTAGTCCGAGTTTTGGAAACTTAACTCGTTTCCGGATTTGACTAGGACTTGGCCTACACGTTTAGGTCTTTTCCTACACATATAAATGACCTAAAAACACCACTTTTAAGGACTTTTTCAATCGGAGGAAAGGATAGCTCATAGAACAACCGCCGGAAGTTAGAGTCAACAATTTCTACATCACTTTATCTTTATCTTGTACTTTAATTATGCAAAATACTTTGGATATTGTTACTTTGATCATGAGTAACTAAATTCATAGTCTAAGGTTTTGATGGAACCTGTTGAAGGATGATTTTCTTTTTATGTTAATAGAAATGTGCCGTAGTATTTTCTCTATTCGTTCAAATATATTATTCTTGTGGTTGATTGAAGGACCCTCAATTAGCTGAGCATATTTAGTATGTATTACTCGGGAGAGAGTGCATATTTAGGTAGTTGTTGAACAACATCACTCCTAAACGTATATGAGGGATCAATACGGAGGTTTAAAGGTGGGATTAGGGATAACGAAACCTTGGTGCGATCTGAGTGAGCTGTATTTAATGTGATCTGAGTGAACTGTATTTAATGCCACCTAGCGTAATTCGAGATAATATGTCTAGTAAATTGTGGTAATTACTCGGGAGAGAGTTACAACAATTAGAGTGCTCATGGTCGATAGAGAAGACTTAGGCAATTTTTAGAAAACGTAGCGAAAAATCACAACCTTAGATCATTCCAATTCTTGTTTACAACCCGTAATATCCCTAGTTGTTAATCTACTACTTTAATTATTTAGTTAATTAGATATAAGAATCTTAATATTTATAACTTAGAAATTGTTCGAGCTTGCTTTCTTAGCAATATTGAACAATTGTAGCTAAGCCTTAACTCTCTGTGGATTCGACTTTGGACTTGTAAACCGGATTATATATGCAACGACCGTTTAGTCCTTTTTATAAGGCATAGTTGGGCGTGATCAACTGACCACCCTTTGTCGAAAAATTATACTACATAAATATTATTTGTTATTAACTAAAAATAGACTTTGAACACCCTTGCATAGTTCATTGGCAAAAGGTGTTCAAAATTTGAACACCCTTATTGAATTTTCTGACTTCACCACTGGTCAGAGGTTGACTATATTACATATTCATTGGAAACATTTTTTTACTTTTTAATTTCTTAAATGAATCAGGTCATGACGTTCTTTTCCTACCACAGATCATCGTCAAGACTAGACAAGTACCAATGTGATCGCTTTTCAGTTTAAATGTGATTTATATGGTTACAAACGGGAGTTGATCCATGGAATGGTAGATTAAAGCAAAATTGTTGTAGGAGATCTTAAATTTATTTGATAAAATAAGTTTTTTATATAACTCTTATTTGAAATTTACTCTTCTAATTTTTGGAAATTGGTCAGAGTAACTGACTATGACAGCTTTTTCGCAGATTGGTAAGCAAGAAATATCGTTTAATTGTTATCTACAACATGATAGCCAATATATTATAGGAGTTGGTTGAATACACCATAAACACAGACGCGATTCATAATATTAATTTTATATGTTTAGGATTAAGATTCGAACCATTAAACTCATCATTTTGTCGAATTTTAAGTTCTTAGTTTAATATTTTTAACAATTTCAATAGATTTTATACAGACAAATTAATGTTTAAGCGTAAAAGTTGTATATTCAAATGAACACTAGGTAAACTATTAGATCCGCACCCCTTGCCACATTGATAAATCATATAATGTCTTTAGGGATAAAATCATAAGCACGATTACATCGTGAGTTTGGCACTATGTAAATAACACATCTTGTGCAATAATTGATAATAATCCAATCAACACACAAGCATTAGTCAAAATATTGCATTCTATTGGATTATTTTTCAAGAGTTCCTTATTGTTTTCAGCCGTTTACTTTCTTTTTACGGAAAAGGATTAAAAATCCCCCTATATTATTAAAAAAAGTTTTAAAATATCCCTCATTCACCTACCGGGCTAAAAATACCCTTCCATCCATCTTTTGGTTCATATATGCCCTTTGACCGTTAGGTCAATGCTGAATTAAAAATAATGATTATTTAAATTCTACGTGGCAACTTCTTATTGGTCGAAATTAAAATATCTAACCTATTAGAAAGACCCACCCATATCTACCCTTTTTTGGATTAACTAATATCGTCTGTTTACCGTTTCTGATTGCAAGTGACTATTTTCTGATTCAAACAACACGCATGCCCTTGGTCCCAATAAAAAACCTCTGTGACTGATAAATATTAAATTTTTGTTAATGTTTCTTGTCCACTCTATACATGCTCGGAGTACCCAGAATTTGAAGTTTAATCACCATTTGCATGTTCCTACAGTTTAATTTTAGTAAAAAAATATTTTTGAATTCAATTGTATTACTGTAGTGCAGAAGCACTTGATGATCACCTAACTGTTGTGCAAAGAGATCATGAACACAGATCCCAAATTGAATAAAGGAGAATAAGAGATGATGCAGCTCGTGAAGAAGCCAGGAGGAAAGAAAAAGCTCTTCAAGAAGATAAAGCCCGGCAAGAAATGATCAAAGCAGAAAACAAGATATGTGCTTTACTCCTATCGAGAGAGACACACAATTTGATATGCTCATTGGAAATTCTCTCATATATGCTTAGTAGAAAAGTTACCATTTACAATGTTTCGATTGATGTAACTGCAAATTTTGTCTGTTCCTGCTTTAGTATCATGTCCATGTTACATTTAGAACACATATTCATGGTTGTTGCACTACCAAAGAATACACAGTTGTTGATACAAAGGATGAGACCTTTTGGCGCTAGGCAGCCGGTCTCTTTGGAAGACTCTATTTTTTGCAGCAGTTAAATCAGAGTTAGATGGAAGTGGGCTTTTTTTTCAGTTGAACTTTTTATTCGGGTCGGATTAGTGTTTGTGGGGCGGGGGGTTAGTCTGAAAAATGGGTAGATATGGGCGGGTCTTTCTAATAGATTAGATGTTTTAATTTCGACCAATAAAAGTTATCACGTAAAATTTAAATAATTATTATTTTTAATTCATCATTGACCTAACGGTCAAAGGGCATATGTGAACCAAAAAGATGGATGAAGGCGTATTTTTAGCCCGATAGGTGGACGATGGGTATTCTTAAACCTTTTCCAATACTATAGGTTCATTTCTAACCCTTTTCCGTTCTTTTATCCCATATCTTTACTATCGTCTTGTGCTTAAACTTGTAAGTGTCGATGTCGACCCTTTGCTATTATTTCTTAGAGGTTAGACTAGATACTTACATGGTATGTGTTGATTTATGTACTCATATTATATTTCTGCGCTAATTGTGCAGGTAATTAGATAGGTAAATTTGGTGGTTATACAGGCGCGTAAGTGCAGCTGTTGAGGAGACTTTGTGCTGAAATGCATTTCAATCATTTGTAGGTATGATTATTATTCACTGGGAAAAAGCTATACAACTCTTTCTTTCTTGATTATTACTGTTCGTCAGACTATTCTATATTAATTTTTCTTTTACCGTTATCACCTCGAGATTACCTTAATTCGAGGCTAGGGTTCTGCTCGCACGCTGGTTCGATTTATTCCTAGTTTAATTTTGTCATTTAATTTCTTATTTATCAATTGGTATTTGATGAAACCTCATATCCTTAAAATCACAATATAAGTTTAATTGTTATCCAAATTTTAGGGTAAACTGTTTGGGGCCCACCGTGGGGCTAAAGATAATAGTGATTATTCAATATTGATTATGATAACACACACTACTTTACGCTTGTTCCTGTCAAGTATTTTTATTTTCAGGTTAAAAATATGTCAAACTCACAAACAACACCCACACATGGTGACAATGGCCTCAGACTTCACGGGAAAAACAACAACATAGTTTCTCCAAGGGTCGAGGTACCACAAGCTGATCTCGAGGGAGCACCGATTGGAAATCCAGTCGACGTCAGTTTGCATATCGCTCTGAATACGAATCTGGGCATAAATCCTGAAGAGAGTGTACACAGAGAAGGCTGATCTGGTGGTCGAGGTACACAGGGCGGAGGAGATGGAGGAGTCAGTCTCCAAGTGATATACGAGATGCTACAACCTCAACAATCCGCTATTACACAGCTACAAAATCATCGAACTCCGAGTGGGGTCAAACCGAAAGCCGCCCGTCGGACCGAGACAGTACCAGAAAGGTCAAATACTAATGAATCAGGGATGGACCCTGCAATAATGAAGATGCGCGAGGAGCTCACCAAACGAATCGAATCGGGAGAGAAGAAAATTGAGGCAAAATAAGAAAGTGGAAAACGTACAACTCCCGTGTTAATCAGATACCGGGGGCACCTCCAATTTTGAAAGGGATGGATTTGAAGAAATTTGTACAGAAGTCGTTCCCTCCAAGTGCAGCTCTGAATCCTATTCCCAAGAAGTTTCGTATTCCAGATATCTATAAGTACAATGGGACCACCAATCCCAATGATCATGTCACCTCATACACATGCGCCATCAAAGGTAACGATTTGGAAGATGATGAGATCAAATCTGTTTTATTAAAGAAGTTCAGGGAGAATCTGTCGAGGGGGAAATGATTTGGTACCATAATATAGCGCTAAATTCTATTGACTCATTCTCCATGCTTGTGGATTCTTTCGTAAAGGCACATACCGGGGCCATAAAGGTTGCGACGAGGAAATCAAACCTTTTCAAAGTAAAACAGAAGGATAATTAAATGCTTAGGGAGTTCGTATCTAGGTTCCAAATGAAACACATGGAATTGCCACCAATCACAAATTATTGGGTTGTTCAAGCCTTCACTCAGGGGTTGAACGAACGAAGTTCGATAGCATCACGTCAACTGAAGCAGAACTTGATCGGGTATCCGCGGTGACCTGGGCCGATGTGCATAATCGGTACTAATCGAAGATCAGATTTGAATATGAGCAATTAGGAACTCCTTCCGGTTCCGTATATCTGAACAGGTCCGCGGCCAGGAATCAGAGAGATATCGATAAGGAACCTCGGTCAAGCAAAGACCGATATCAACCATACATCGCAGATCGCAGGAACGGAGGTCCTGGGTGCACATTTTCCCAAAACGATCGAAGAAGTGATCGAGGACATAGTTCTCGGGGAGTTATGAGAAAAAGTGGTTTTGATAAGCACGCCGATATTATCGGAGTATAACTTTAATACCGACGCATCAGTTATTGTATCGGCAATTGGAAGAATCAAAGATACTAGATGGCCCAGGCCCATACAGACCGATCCTTCCCAAGGAAATTCCAATCTGATGTGTAAGTATCACGGCATACATGGCCACAGAACTGAAGGTTGTAGGAAACTGAGAGAGGAGGTAGCCCGTCTATTCAACAAGGGTCACCTTCGAGAATTCTTAAGTGATCGAGCCAAGAATCATTTTAGATAAAGGACGCCAAAAGAAAAAACGAACAGGAGGAGCCACAAAATGTGATACATATGATCGTCAGCGGGATCGATATCCCAAAAGGGACCGTTTCAAACGCACCAAAGTATCAATTACTAGGGAAAAACGGACTCGAGATTATGTGCCTGGAGGCACCGTATCGTTGAACAACGAGGAAGTAAAAGGAATTTCCCAACCCCACAATGACGCTCTGGTAATTTCTATCTTTATGAATAAAATTTAAGTTAAGCGTGTTTTAGTGGATCCAAGTAGCTTGGCAAACATCATCCAATCGAGGGTCATGGAGAAACTCGGCGTACATGATCGAATCGTACTCGCAGCTCGGGTCCTGAATGGTTTCAGCATGGCCAGCGAAACAAGTAAAGGAGATATCGTTCTACCGGTGAAAGTAGCTGAAACTATTCAAGAAACCAAGTTCCATGTAATATAGGGCGACATGAGGTATAACTCCCTACTCGGGAGGCCCTGGATTCACAATATGAGGGCAATTCCCTCAACTCTCCACCAAATGATGAAATTCCTAACACCGGACGAGGTGAAAACGTTATATGAGGAGGAGCATGCTGCAAAGGAAATATTCGCGGTCGATAAGGTAATACCAATATCAACACTTTCGAAGACAAAGGGATCGGAGATCAAAGGAAAGCAGGAATCCAAGTAGCAACCACAGCCACCAGCCTCGACTGAATCAGAAAAGGAGGAAATGGAAGAAAAAGACGACAATTATTGGATCCCTCGATCCTTCGTTATTCCCGAGATTCCGATGTCACCAAATCGATTGTCGAGGAGCTGGAGCAGGTCATACTGATCGAGTACCTGCCTGATCGAAAGGTATACCTGGGAATGGGGTTAAACCCCGAACTCAAGAAAAAAACTCATTAAATTTCTTATTGATAACATGGATTGTTTTGCTTGGTCCCACTTAGATATGACAGGGATCGCGCCAGAGATAACAACACATCGATTGAGTTTGGACCTGAAGTTCAGTCCAGTAAAACAAAAGAGAATGCCCCAGTCCAAGGTAAAACATGCATTCATAAAGGACGAGGTAATTAAACTCCTCAAAATAGGATCCATTTGGGAATTAAAATATCCCGAATGGTTAGCGAACATAGTTGTAGTCCCTAAATAGGGAGACAAACTTAGAATGTTTGTAGATTATAATGATTTAAATAAGACATGCCCCAAAGACTCATTCCTCTGCCTAACATCTATTGCATGATCGATACCATGGCCGGCCACAAGATCCTTAGTTTTCTCGACGCCTACTCCGGAAACAATCAAATTCAAATGAACCTGGAGGATCAAGAAAAGACTTCATTTATCAATAAGTATGGCACATATTGCTATAACGTAATGCCTTTTGGGATAAAAAATGTTGGTGCTACCTACCAACGCCTAGTAAATAAAATGTTTGAAGAATAAATAGGTAAGTCAATAGAAGTATATATTGATGATATGCAACTTAAGTCCCTGCGCATAGAGGACCATTTGACACATTTGCAGAAAACATTCAAAATACTGAAAAAATACAACATGAAGCTCAACCCTATGAAATGTACTTTCGGGGTCGATTCGGGAAAGTTCCTCGGCTTTATGGTGTCAAATTTGGGAATCGAGATCAACCCCGATAAAATCAAGGCTATCGAAGACATCACAGTCGTGGATAGCGTTAAAGTCGCACAAAGGTTGACAGGGCGGATAGCCGCCTCAGACCGATTCATCTCGAGATCGTCAGATTGGAGTCATAGGTTCTTCTCACTACTCAAAAGGAAGAACAACTTCGCCTGGACCCCGAAGTGATAACAGGCGTTAGAAGAGTTAAAATGATACCTCTCGGGTCCACCATTGCTTCATACTCCAAAGGAAGATGAAAAGCTCTACTTATACTTAGCGGTCTCAGAAGTCGCGGTAAGTGGCGCCCTAATCCGAGAAGAGCAAGGTACGACAATTTCCCATTTATTATGTTAGTCGAACTTTAGGCGAGGCTGAAACCCGGTACCCGCACTTAGAAAAATTGGCACTTGCTCTAATAAGTGCCTCTAGGAAATTAAAACCGTATTTTCACTGTCACCCAATATGTGTGATAACCACTTACCCTCTTCATAATGTTTTACATAAGCCCGAGCTATCGGGTCGATTGGCCAAGTAGGCCATCGAACTTAGTGGGTATGATATCGAGTATTTACCCCGAACAACCATCAAGTCTCAAATTTTAGCAGACTTCGTGGCCGAGTTCATGCCAGCCCTCGTACTCGAAGTCGAAAAAGAACTTTTGATAAAATCGGGTACATCATCGGGGGGGTGGACCCTTTTCACAGACGGCGCTTCAAATGTGAAAGGGTCTAGACTAGGCATCATTTTGAAGCCGCCCACGGGCAATACAATTAGGCAATCTATCAAAACTGCTAAATTGACTAACAATGAGGCCGAGTACGAGGCCATGATTGCAGGTCTCGAACTGGCTAAAAGCTTGGGAGCAGAAGTCATCGAGGCCAAATGCGACTCCTTACTGGTGGTAAACCAAGTCAACAGAACCTTCGAGGTTTGAGAGGATCGAATGCAAAGGTATTTGGATAAATTTCAGGTAATATTACACCATTTTAAAAAATGGACTTTGCAGCATGTACCTCGAGAGCAAAACAGCGAGGCAGATGCCCTTGAAAATTTGGGATCATCATTCGAGGACGACGAAATCAGCTCGGGGACCGTCGTACAACTCTCGAAATCAGTGATCGAAGAAGGCCATGCCGAAATAAAATCCACGAGCTTAACTTGGGATTGGAGGAATAAATATATTGAGTATTTGAAAAACAGAAAACTCCCAATCGAACCCTAAAGAATAAAGTACTCTACGAACAAAAGCTTCTCGATTCACAACGGTTGAAGATAGAACATTATACAGGAGGATGTTCGATGGACCATTGGCAGTACGCTTGGGACCAGGGGACACCGATTATATCCTACGAGAAGTTCACGAGGGTACTTGCGGGAACCACTCCGGTGCCGAATCACTAGTTCATAAGGTCATCAGAGCAGGATACTATTGGGCCAATATGGAGAAAGACACTAAATAATTCGTTCAAAAATGTGATAAGTGTCAAAGGCATGCACCGATAATCCACCAACCCGGAGAACAACTTCATTCAATCTTATCTCCATAGCCATTCATGAAATGGGGAATGGATATTGTCGGTCCTCTACAATCGTCCCCATGTAAAGCTAAATTCATTTTATTTATGACTGACTATTTCTCTAAGTGGGTTGAAGCACAGGCCTTCGAGAAAGTTAGAGAAAAAGAAGTTATAGACTTCATCTGGATCACATCATATGCCGATTCGGGATGCCTGCGAAAATCGTATGCGACAATGGAAAACAATTCATCTGCAGAAAAATAACAAAGTTTCTCGAAGATCATAAGATAAAAAGGATCTTATCAACGGCGTATCATCCTAGTGGGAATGGACATGCCGAATCAACGAACAAGACCATCATTCGGAATTTGAGGAAGAGATTGAACGACGCCAAGGGAAAATGGAGAGAAATTTTACCCGAAGTCCTTTGGCCATAACGAACAACATCGAAATCCAGTACGGGGGAAACACCATTCTCGTTAGTATATGGCGCCGAAGCCTTAATCCCAGTCGAAGTCGGGGAACCCAGCGCTAGATTTTGATACGCAACGAAAGATTCAAATCACGAGGATCTGAATACCAGCCTTGAACTACTAAATGAAAAATGGGAAGCCACCCTCATTCAAATGGCCGCACAAAAACAACGCACCGAAAGATATTACAATCGAAGGACCAACCTTCGCCACTTTAGAATCGGGGACTTAGTTCTGAGAAAAGTCACCCTCAATATTCGTGACCCAAACAAAGGAAAACTCCACCCAAATTGGGAAGGACCGTACCAGGTCCTCGACACTGTCGGAAAGGGATCCTACAAGCTTGGCACGATGAACGGCGAGCAACTACCAAACAATTGGAACATATCGCTCCTCAAACGATACTATTGCTGAGATATGACCTTCCCGTTTTTCATTTACATTTTACACTAACTTAATTTCAGGTGTTCGAGTAAAGGCTTCGAAGTTCTCTCCAAGCTGGAAGACATTGGATCTTAAAACACGTGTTGCACTATTTTTTCCTTCGACCGGTTTTTATCCCAAATGGGTTTTTCCAGAAAGGTTTTTAACGAGGCAACCATCGTTCGTGCTAACTTAGAGTATCTGAGGTTTATTTACAATCAACCTCGAATACTGGGGGGCATCACCCTTAGATGTTATATTTTCAAGGAAAATATTTCATGTCAACAGGGTCTCGATAGGAAAACTTTGTAAATGATCAAACGGTCGAATAAACTATGTCCTTGTAGATTACTCGAGCCCTAATGGAAAAACATATGTGCATGTATGAACTATTGAAAGAAATACTTTTCCTTACTAGATGTCCTGTGCCTTAATGAAATTTTTACTTACAAGTTCCATACTTATGATTTCTTGTGAAAACTGGCCCAAGGGCCAAGTACAACTACACTTCGAACGATCAACCCCATACTCGGGGACTGCCGTAAAAAATTAACATGTTCGAACTATCAAACTTCGAGGCCATAAGACCTCAAAGAGGCAACCCTCAATTTTATAGGCCAAGGCCACCCTTTTGGGGGACTAACACTTTGAAAAAGTTCAAACTATTATTGGGAAAATAAGCCCAAGTGGCAGATCCAAAGGCTACGACCAAACTAACGCGGCTCGGAGACGTCCGAATTCCACAATAAAAATAGGCCTTCGAAATCTTTTGAAAACCGGTAAAATAAGGCTACCCTCGGCAAAGTGATCAAAGGGCTTCGATACTATCAGCCCTCGAAAAACCTTAAGATGTATCGAACTATTTAAATACAAATTTTTGCTAAGGCATAATAAGTTCCTATATGTTAAAAAAATTTAAGGCGAAAAGGGGAAAAGGCCATTCTTCTGAGGCCATATTGGCCCGATTCAAGAGCCTAAGGGCCATTACATTTTTGAGTTTGAGAATCCATTCTCACTCAATTCAAACCTAAGGGTTTTACTACTTCGAGTTCGATCAAGAACTCACTCGACTACATTTCGAAAATCCATTCTCACTCAATTAAAACCTAAGGGTTCTATTACTTTGAGTTCGAGCAAGAACTCACTCAACCACAAAGACAGTATTAGTTTGGCTTCGGCCAAGTTGCCCAAAAATCGATGTCTTAAACATACTATTCACAAGGCTAAGAGCATATCAAAATTTTACAAGGCACAAAGTAGATTTGAAATGATCACAAGGCAAAAATTTAGACGAAATTCAAAAAAGAAATATTCTTATATATTTGAACAAAGGTATTTACATATGAAAGACCGGGGTCCTACACAAAAGAAAAGAAAAATACAAGTGCCTTACTATGCTCGGGGGTGACTCCCTCCTGGGGGGCAGCTTCCTCCTTGGGTCCCCCATCATTATCGGACCCGCTCTTGTTGCCTTCATCGTCATCATTGTTGTTGGAAGTGGCCAGTAGCCTGGCATCGGCTTCATGCACCTTTGCCTGAGCTATCTCCTCAGAAAGGTCAAAACCTCGGGCATGAATCTCGAGGATATCTCTCCGAGATTGGCATTTTTCTATCTCGACAGTCCATTATTCTCGATCGGTAGCCTCCCTCAGTTGTGCTTGAACGGCCTCTACATCAGCTAGATATATGGCCATCGACTTATCGACCTCGGCCTTTGCATTTTCGGCCTCAACTTGGGCCTTTGCGTGTTCAGCTTAGAGATCCTCGACCCTCTTAGCCTGAATTGATTACTTGTCCTTTGCACTTCGAAATTGGACTTCGACCGATGAAAACTAAGACAAGGAAGTTTCCTTCTCAACAGCAAGGAGGTCCATGCCTTCCTTCCACTTGTAGCAGTTAGCTTTTGCTTGATCAACCTCTTTCCGGAATAGCTCGATCCTCTCGATCTTTTGATGCAACTGTGAAACTGAAATATTAGCTTTCGCCCTTGAATTGAGCCCATATTTTTTCAAGAGAAATGTTACCTGCTCGTTCAGCTCGGTTTCCTCCTTACGGGCTATGGACAAATCAGCTCGGAGGTCCTTGATCTTATCATTCTTCTGCCCATAGAGAAGCTTGAAAGCATTCCTCTCCTCTGAAAGCCTTTGAAGATCGGCCTCACATTGGCTTAAGTCAGCCCGGGACTTAGAGAAAGCATGTATGAGAAAAGATAGGAGTTACATAGGGAAAGGAAAATGAAAGAAAACTACATCAACAAAATTAATACTTACTCGACTTAGGAGACATTGGGCCTCTTCAGAGAGATATGCATCATTGAAATCCGAGGCATCTTCAACCCCGGTAAAACAATCCCGAAAAGGATCCTCCTCAGCGGGGACTCTACCTATTTCGGGAGTCCTTATGGCTCGTGCATCCCTTATGGCCTCTTCGGAAAAGGCAGGTAAATATAGAGAATGACCTGCTGTCACTTCCCCAAGTGAGTCACTCAGAGCGCTCTGTTCAGATATTGAGGTCTCAACACCAACCCCCTCTGGTATGTTTGTTGTTTGGCGAGGGACAACCTCAACCTCAGATGATTCGGGGACTTCGCCTGAATCTTTCTTCAGAACTTCTTCATCACGAGGCAGGACCTCATCAACAGCCACCCATTTAGCGGCCTTGGTGGCCTCGACGGTCGTCCTCACTTGGGTCACCAACGCTGAGTCACCGCCTTCAACTTAATCTTCTTCTTCTTCTTCTTCCCTTATCCTTTAGACTGACTCCAAAGTCAGAGGGATAACTTCCCCCTTGGGTTTCTGCGTAGCTCTCTTTCTGGGTTTTTTCTCCTCGGGGGTCGAGGTCCCTTTCCTCTTATTGTCCTTCCCCAACTTCGGAGCCGGGGCCATGGCCTCTTCCTTACTACTCGGAGGCCTCAAGACTGAATCTTTATTCAGGCCTGCAAAAGAAAGGACTAAGAAAGTAAAAGATATAACCAATGCCTCAGAAATGAGAAAAGGGAAACTTACCATGGTTCTTTGCTTCCCATCGGCCTTTTTCCAAGTCGCGCCAACAGCGCTCAGCGTAGGAAGATGTTGAAGCCAGCCTTCATATCTAGTTCTCGAGGTCAGGGACAACTCGAGGCATCCAAGAAACCGATGTATAACGAAAGAAATGATTAAATGAAGCAGAAAATGAAACATAATATGAAAACCAATGTGTAGAGTGCGACTTACGCTTCGGGTTTCATTTTTCGAGAAATGGCATTTTCTCCTTTGGGATGAGATCACAGGTCCTCACCCGAACGAACCGACTCATCCACCCTCGATCTTTGTCCTCATCGATGCTCGAGAACAGAACCTTGGTCGCTAGACATGGTAGCTTGACTAATCCTCGAAAGATACGAGGGCTGTATAATCGAATAAGGTGGTCGAGAGTAAACGACAG
Source organism: Nicotiana paniculata (assembly GCA_005239505.1). NCBI lineage: Eukaryota > Viridiplantae > Streptophyta > Magnoliopsida > Solanales > Solanaceae > Nicotiana > Nicotiana paniculata. The sequence continues at coordinate 24,130 of MDKI01219228.1, forward strand.
CCCCTCAGCTTTGTTGGCGAAGAATCGAAGCATGAGCACTATACGCCTAAAGGAAGGGTGTATCTGGCCCAAAGTCACCTGATATTGATGGCAGAAGTCAACGATGACTGGATCGAGGGGGACCAATGTGAAATGATAAGTGTAAACACTTAGAAACCATTTCACGTGGGTAGTAATTCTTTCTTCAGGAGAAGGGATCTCTACAGCTTTGTCCCCCCGGTTGCAATCCCTTTTGATATTCTCGAGGTAACCCACGGTTATCGAGCAGATATAACTCGATACGTGCGCATATCGTCCAGGGACCGATGGAGGGTTCTTGGTTGTAAAGTCAGATTTAAGAACGCACGGGCCGGGAACACACTCCTCAGGAAGCGGTTCCACCAGTGTTTTGTCGCCGGCCGACCGTGAAGAAGAAGAAGAATATTTTTCCTTTTGTGGAACAGTTTTGGATGTTTTCGCCATTATATGTGTTGAAGAAAGAGGAAAGTAGTAAAGTCTGATGGTTCGAAACTAGCGGTGATGACCTAAGGAGTAATAAAAGAGAAGAGCTTGAGAGAGATGAGTGCTTAGAAAAACATATGAATATGAAAGTAAGGTTTGATTCAACAAAAGTGAGCCCTATTTATGGATTTACGGTGACGGTTCAACATCACTAGTGGCCGACCGCCAACTGGCGTCCATTAACGGTTTGGGAAACTGTATCGACGGGACGTTTTGATCACTTCTACCGCTTACATCACGAGGATGACATCATTGTCTATCGAGGTCAGAGAAAAATCGAAGGCTCAATTCGTTTCTTATCATTATATTTCAAGAAACGAGGGGACTATCTGTATACGGTAGAAATCGGGGCTACCCGATTTCTCTATTTGGTCGAGGCTAAGATGTTGCATCGAAGAGTAGAAGCACGGAGTTCGAGATCGAGGTCGGTATCCATCGAAGCCACGGAAGATATACTTCGAGTAACATCGGGGATAGTTTAGTAACAGAAAGTGCGAGATATCCGTGATTGATCGAGGATCGTGGCGTGAATCTCGGAACGGATCAAATCAGAAGCGGTTGATTAGCTGTTTATACGATTTCCTTCTGTAATTAGAGATATACCATAGTTAAGATTCCTCTACTATATAAAGAGGAGTTTCAATCACTTGTAGGCATGATTATTATTCACTGAGAAAAAGCTATACAATTCTTTCTTTCTTGCTTATTATTGTTCGTCAGACTATTCTATATTAATTGTTCTTGTACTGTTATCACCTCGAGAGTACCTTAATTCGAGGCTGAGGTTCTACTCGCACGCTGGTTCGATTTATTCCTAGTTTAATTCTGCCATTTAATTTCTTATTTATCAATTGGTATTGGGTGAAATCTCATATACTTAAAACCACAATATAAGTTTAATGGTAATCCAAATTTTAGGATAAACAGAATTTTTAAATAGATTTTAGTTGAGTAGCTTGAATAAGCATATACATACTCGAACTAATTCTGTAGTTAAATTAGTACCGAAAATTTTGAAAACTTAAGATAGTCTGAGAGTGTCATATTAATAGGGTTGTTTGGAATTATCAATAAATATATAAATTACTTCTCGCACTCGTAGTATATCATTAATTTTGAAAAATGAATTATTTTGGCCTTAAGGGAATATTTTCAAATAAACGCAATTGTTAAAAAAAAATTGTCATGATCATGTGGGCCCAGACCTAATGCCACCTAGGATGACTAGTCATGTAAGGCACACGTTAAAGTAAAGATTGATGGTGACTGTAATATACACTACGTAGTCAAAATGATGACGACACACGCATAGCGCACGCTTGTCACAAGCAAATATTCTAATATTAACCTCATAAAACTGAAGAATTACACTCACAATTCCAGTTTAACTATCTTAAATTTGGTTTAAAATTAAGGGTAAAAGTGTCATTCCATTAACTGACTTTGACTTCAAAATTCTTATAAGATCATCAGATTCTATCCGAAAATTCCATCAACTTGTGTCACGTCTCTTTTTGCAAATCTCTTCATTGATCTCCAAAATGGCCATTTCTTCTAAATACATTGCTATTTTTCTCATTTTTATTTTCCTTTCTTTTCCATCAAAAATCACAAGTGAATCTGAAAATAACGATACTACTCAATCAAAATGTGGTTCAGATACTGCACATGGATGTAGAAACAAGAATGAGGCATTAAAGCTAAAACTTGTAGCCATTGCTTCAATTCTTGTAACTAGCATGATTGGTGTTTGTTTACCCCTTGTTTCTCGTGCAGTTCCTGCCCTTCAACCTGATAAGAATTTATTCGTGTTGGTTAAGGCGTTTGCTTCCGGGGTTATACTAGCCACTGGATACATGCACGTTATGCCTGACTCGTTTGATTGTCTTAGGTCAGACTGCTTGCCGGATAATCCCTGGAAAAAATTTCCCTTCACGACGTTTGTTGCTATGCTTTCGGCTATTCTAACTCTAAGCGTGGATTCATATGCAATG
>ML343327.1:0-11051 GCA_005239505.1 Nicotiana paniculata
GCATACGGAGCTGAAGTTCCCCAATTTACAAAGACAAAACTTCAGCTCTTTTGTCTTTGTAACCGAGGAACTTCAGCCCCATATGCTGAAGTTGTTGTCTTTATAACTTGGAAACTTCAGCTTAACTGGTGACTTCAGTTCAGCGAGGGAAAGGGGAGCTGAAGTTATTTAAAAAGTGGGTATAAGTTAAAAAATTTTAAAAAAACGGGTATAAGTTAAATGGGGACGATCAAATAAGATGCCCCGCGTAATTTTTACCATGATTATTGATAATAGTTAAGGGCCCACGGGCCCAGAGTAAGTGTGAATGGAACTTGTTAATAAAACAGGAGAATAACTTCTTATTATTATGAAATGTTATATTACGTAATGTATGTTTATAACTCATAAAGAAGTTATTCTCACTATTTTTCTTTATTAACCTTTTATTACTTTTTACAATTATTGTTGTAACTTCCATACTTTCATAATCTTTTTTCGTGATCTCAATAATTAATACCATATTCATGACATTCTTTTGTATTACCTTAATGTCATCCTATAAATAGCGGGTTTGGGTATCACATTGTACGTACTTGAATATATGGATGAAATAAGAATCTCTTTTCTCTTACTCCCTACATTCTTGTCTATTTTCTTATTTTATGTTATTACTTTGAGCTAAATTTTTTAACACTATCTCCTTATTGTTTTTTCTTCTTCTTTTCAAGTGTAAAATTCAAATCATTCACACTGTACAGATGAAGTGATCTCATCAACCTTGAGCTAAATATTAAGTGTACACCTTGAATCACATGGCTATTAAATGCAACAAATTTGTTGAACGGGCAGGAGATAGATATTATTGGGAGAGAAAAAAACTTACTTGTACTTAGTGATACATTAAAAATTTATTATCTAATCATAATAAAGTAAAACTTATATCATATTTGTAACTCTTAAAATTAAATTGTTTTATTTCATGTGAATATTAGACACAATTATGTATTTTGTTGTATTAGTATTCGGAAAGAGAAGTTAGATAATATCATAAGTCACATGGGCAAAGAGAAGATAGATTGTTGAGATGATATCAATCTTCTCTTCATTCACATGTCACATGTACTCTATGACTCCCTCTTTACTCTTTAGGGGTGGTTTGGTTTGAATATGGTTTAGGTCGGGAAATGTTATGTTGGGATTAGTTATTTTGGTATTATTTTTATCCATTATTTGGTATATTGTATTAAAAATGATAATTGTGTAATTTTTAAGAAGAAGTTATAAGTTATTTAGGCACTAATTACTCCACCCTCGACAAGGTATAAGTTATCACGATACTAATTTTAATCCCGGGATAACTTATACCAGATTTTGCTAACAAATTTAGATGATATAGTTTGACTTGACACAAGTTTAAGAAAAAAATATAAGACTTTTGAAATATGTGGTCCTAAAAGTTTAAGGGGCAATAACTTTGGCAGGCCATGACATTTGCTGACTATAAAAGCTTCTCATTAAGATTAAAATGAGTAAAATAAAAAGTTTAAAGTTAAACTGTTTTCAAATATAAAAATATATTTAAAAAAAATTTAATGGACTAATAAGAAAGGGTGTATCATTTACATTGAAACATAGAGAGAAATGAAGTAAATATTTTAATCTTGACTTTTCCCCCTTTTTTTCGATCTTAATCTTGACTTAGAAATAACCATGGTCAATACTCTATGTGTTGTTAGCATGTTGTGTTCAGAACTTCAGATGAATATTGTTTAAATTAAAATTATTGTCTATTTTATCGGCAATCAAAATCGTCAACAATCCCTTCCAATCCCCAAAAAAAAAATGTGTTTGGTGAGATAATCTACTTTTCCTTTTTCCTAGAAAATTTATTTACATCTAGCTTTGACCTTATATTACGGGTATTCTTTTGATCATTTTGTTCAGGTAAAACTACGTCTCTTTTTGACATGATAAATTTCAAGTGCTCATGATCCAAATAATTAATAAGAACTACTTATGTCTAATTAAATTACTCCCTGATTTAAGTTGATTTAAGAGTTAAATTTATAAGGTTCAATTACTTGATAACTTAGGTATTAAATAAGCGAAATGGAGGAATTAATTTGTTGATACATTTGTAATAACTACTCCTTCCATCCATTTTTGTTTGTCCACTATTGACTTTACACACCCTTAAATCTTAATAAATAATAAATAAAATAAATAATTTACCATATTACTCATGTTAATTGGTGTATAGTTTTAATAGATTTGAAATGAGTAATTAATATGAAGGGTAAATAATAAAAAAATTATGTGCGAAAGTGGACAAGTAAAATAAAAAGTTTATTTTTAGAATAGTGAGAAAAATAAATATGAACGAAAAGAGTAGAAAATCAGCACATGATTGTTGATATAATAATTAAGTGTGAATGGAACTTGTGAGTAACTTCTTATCTCCTTATTGTTTTTTCTTCTTCTTTTCAAGTGTGAAATTCAAATCGTTCACACTGTACAGATGAGGTCATCTCACCAACCTTGAGCTAAATATTAACTGGACACCTTGAATCACATGGCTATTAAATGCAACAAATTTGTTAAACGGGCAGGAGATAGAAGAGTGCGGAACACAAGTACTATCAAATTTGGCACAAATAACGAAAATAAGTGGGGGAAAAAAAGGAATAATTTTATATATAACGCCCAAATATTAGACAATATATATTAACGGTAACAGTGATGTTAATATATAGCGCCCAATATTTAGGAATTATATATAAAAATTCTGACACAGCAGGTATAGCGTCCAAATATTCGGCGTTATACCCTTCTTTTTTTTAATTCCGTATTTTTTGATGGGTACAATAATTGAACTGCGTATAGCGTCCAATTTTTGGGCGTTATACATTAAAAAAAAATCCCGACTAGCCATTTCCTATATAAAGAGGTTAAGATTGTAAGAAAAATCATTCAAACATTTTTTTAAGTCTCGTTCAAAGGTTTCTTGCTGTTAAATTCTCCAGCATTTTTCATTATGTCTGAAGAGCGTAGAATAAGAGTTTCATTATATTGGGGGGGGGGGGGGGGGGGGGNGGGTGAGGTTGTGATGGAGAATAACTCTATGGGATACAATTTACCTGCACAGTGTCATGTTGAAATTGCCACTTACAATGGAGTACGCTAAATTGATATCGTTGTTATGCAAAAAAATGAGTGTGAGAAAACGTTCAGTGTTTTTTAAAGTAATCGGAACATATCCGTGTTTCGTCACTCCGCAAGGGGTTGCTTTTTACTCGGAGTTTAACATCAACAATGATGAAACTTTGAGTGATTTTCTGAGGACTCCGGATGAATGCCGGGAATTTCTTGTAATCACAATGTTGGAGATGTACGTCAAGGTCGAAGACGTTCCCAAAAACGAGGTTGCTCTTAGTAGGGATAACCCACAGTCATCGGGCGGTTATTCTGGAGCAGTTTTTGCCGGACAGGTTCCGGATGAAAGAGTTTTTCTTGATTTAAACTTATCACCGTCGGCGAATGAGCAGCGAGAAAATAATTTCTATCATGTTTTCCATAATTCACAATACGAGTGGTAAACTTCAATTTTCATTTGTGTTAATTATGTACATTTTTGGTGTATTGAATTTGTATTAACAGTCATATATTTAACAGGGGGTACCGGCCGGATATGAATTTTACAAGTGGTCCATCCGGTAGTCATCTCCTAATTGAAAACGTTCATCATAGAATTTCATCACATTACGGCTTGTAAGTGAAGTGATATAGCTATATGGGAAGTATTTATTAATTTCAGTAGCTTATACTTTTGTTGGTTGTGCAGTGAAAACCAGCAAGTTGAACCACCCGTACTCACTCAATTGCCCGAAAACGACGTATTAAATCGGGATCTGGCAGATGCACAGAGTGAGGAAGAGAACAGTGATTATGACAACAATGTCGATGAATTCGGAGACGAGACATCCTTTCCTCGTGAGGATGGTGATAAGGAGGATGAGGAGGAAGGAACTGATTTGAAGAGAGAGTATGCTCCAACCCCTCCCCTCCCCCCCCCCTAGACGAAGAGTGTACGAGTCCGAAGTGTCGTTTCATTCAAGAGATATTCCTTACATTAATAACTTGCCAAACATGCCGGATGTGGAAGCTCTCACAAGGAATTTTGATGAAATTCAGACAACAACGTGGTATGAGTCTAGACCAACGGTTCTTGCAAAGGGCATGCTTTTTCCTGATAAAGTGCGCGTAAGCAGGGCTTGTAAAATGCACAACGTAAAGGAGTGTCGTGAGATGCAGGAATGGGAGTCAAGTCCGTTGGTATACAAGGTTGTTTGCCGCAGGTGGTTTTGGCCATGTAATTGGATGTTGCGTGCGACCAAGAAGAAAGCAGGCCTGTGGAAAGTGGGTAAATACATTCCCACCCACACATGTGAAATGCACACATTCAACGGGAATCACTTCAACTTGGATATTGACTTGATTTCTCTTGTACTTATTCCACACCTCGAAGCGTCCATAAGGTATAAAATCAAATAGTGCATTACATCAGTGCACCAAGAATATGGCCATACCATTACCAAAAGAAAGGCATTTCTCGGGCGCAAACGAGCGTTTGAAATTATCTACGGTAACTGGGATATGTCATTTGCATCTTTGCCAAAGTACATGGCCGCAATGCAACACTTTAACCCCGGGATGGTTGTTGAATGGAAGCTTGAGCGGAGTCCGGGAAAGCCATAATATATATTCAATTACGTGTTCTGGGCGTTTAAACCAGCAAGTGATGGATTTTTGCATTGTCGGCCCGTAATATCCATAGACGGAACTCGTGTCTATGGAAAGTACGATATCAAGCTATTGATAGCTGTGGCAGTAGATGTTAATGGACAGATATTTCCTATAGCTTTTGCTGTTTGTGCCAATGAAAGCACAGAGACATGGACGTTGTTTTGAACAACTTGAAATAGCACGTGTGAAACAGCGTTCCGCTAATTGTCTAATATCGGATCGGCACGGTGGTACCTTAAGCTCTATAGAGAACTTGTCTGCATGGCAAGAACCTTATGCATACCACCGTTACTGTGTGAGTCACTTTAAGGCCAATTTCTAGAAGGCATATCCTAACAAGGATCTACATGATCTGATGTGGATGGCAGCAACAGACCACCAATAGCATAAATTCCGGAGGCACATGGAATCTATCAAGAAAGAAGACGAGGCAGCCTATTATTGGTTAATGAGACATCACCCTGAAAAGTGGACTTTGCATGCGGATGGTGGCAGACGATGGGGAATTCTGACTACAAATGTGTCAGAGTCTTTCAATGGGTTACTGAAGTCGGCAAGAGGATTGCCTGTCACAGCCATGGTGAGGATGTCGTTCAAGTTGATGGCAGAGAGGTTTGTTGAACGATCTGCAGCTGCAACGTCATTGATGGAAAGAGGTGTTGAATTTATGCCAGTTCCGATGAAGAGATTTGAGAAATACAGACGGCGAGAATATTGGCATTCATTTTTGCAGTATGATAACAAAAGAAATATTTTTGAAGTTCGCACTGCTATCCATCAAAATCGGGGTAATAATGTACATACTGTAAATGAATCATCAAGGTTATGCTCTTGTGGGAAATGGTCCATCTACCACATGCCTTGCTCACATGCCATCAAGTGCTTTGGACGTATTAGTTTTGGGGAGACCAACTATGTTGATCAACAATATAGTGTTTCCAAGTATGTAAACACATATAGTGGGCAGTTGCAGCCAGTGGGTGCTGAGCATTATTGGTCGACGGAACCATTTAAAATGGTGTGTAACAAGTCCTATTTGTGTCGAATACAGGTGCAGAAGAGAACGCGTAGACGGAACCAAATAAATGTTGGTGATACCGTTTATGCGCGCAAATGTGGTATATGCTTGCAAACAGGACACGATTGTCGAAATGTCCTTCAGGTGGTTTGGGTGGCAATACTAATCAAGCTCGTGGTGGGTGTTCTTCTAGTAGGGCTAACTTTCCATGAGTTTATGTTGTAATAATTAGTTATGTTTGTTTATATTTCAAGATTTATGAAATAAATTTATGTTTCTTAATTGTGATTTGAACTTTCTATTTTAGTTTTTTAAATGATAATTTAATAAAATTAAACACTACATTAATTATGTGTGTTGTCTTGTCCAACTGAAAAGGCTGACCATCTGACATAAAGTTTTCATGTCTTGTACACTCTGTGGGATATTTAACACGCAAAATATAGCACGATTAAATAGTACGTTATGTGTGCATTTAGCGCGGTTAAACACTACATTATGTGTGTTGTCTTGTCGAACTGAAAAGGCTGACCATCTGAAATAAAGTTGTCATGTCTTGTACACTCTGTGGGATATTTAACACGCAAAATATAGCACGATTAAATAGTACGTTATGTGTGCATTTAGCGCGGTTAAACACTACATTATGTGTGTTGTCTTGTCGAACTGAAAAGGCTGACCATCTGAAATAAAGTTGTCATGTCTTGTACACTCTGTGGGATATTTAACACGCAAAATATAGTGCGATTAAATAGTACGTTATGTGTGCATTTAGCGCGGTTAAACACTACATTATGTGTGTTGTCTTGTCGAACTGAAAAGGCTGACCATCTGAAATAAAGTTGTCATGTCTTGTACACTCTGTGGGATATTTAACACGCAAAATATAGTGCGATTAAATAGTACGTTATGTGTGCATTTAGCGCGGTTAAACACTACGCTATGTGTGTTGTCTTGTCGAACTGAAAAGGCTGACCATCTAACATAAAGTTGTCATGTCTTGTACACTCTGTGGGATATCTAACACGCAAAATATAGCGCGATTAAATAGTACGTTATGTGTGCATTTAGCGCGGTTAAACACTACGTTATGTGTGTTGTCTTGTCGAACTAAAAAAGTTGACCATCTGACATAAAGTTGTCATGTCTTGTACACTCTGTGGGATATTTAACACGCAAAATATAGCACGATTAAATAGTACATTATGTGGGCATTTAGAGCGGTTAAACACTATGTTATGTGTGTTGCCTATAAATAACGGGCTCATTCTACTTATTTTGTATGCTCAAAAATTATTAATAACAAATATTTCATTAAAAGTAAGGTTTTTGTAACGTACAAATGTCTCAACCTCTTCGCACACCAATGTGCAAGTGTGGAAAAAGATGCATGATGCAATCTTGTTGGGACGATGGTGAAGTTGGATGCCGCTACTGGCACTGTGTGAACCAATTTTACAAGGTTCCCGACGAACCTATTTGCGATTTTGAGGAATGGGTTGATGAACCATGTTATCAAGAATGCTACAAAGAATCTTTGTAGCATATTCATAATTTGTATTTAAGACAATTGGAACATGAAAGAGGAATTACAATAGAGATTGCAGAGTTGAAGGCGAGACTGAAGGAGGTAGAAGAAGAAAAAGTAAAATCCCAATGGAATTGTGAAGCCCAAAAGGAACGTAAAAAAAAATATAAACGGGAACTTGCAGAGGTGAAGACAAAACTTAAAGAGGTAGAAGAAGAAAAAGAAAAACTGGAAGAACAATTTAAGTGGTTGGAGCGGAGAATAAAGGGCGATCGGGACTAAACATTGACATGTATGTGTTTAGTGTATTTTTCCCATATCATGTATTTTTATTATATTGGCCTGCTATGTTTCTGTTTGTGCTTGTGTTTGTGTTGTAGTAATGTTTTCCTTGTTTGTTGTACTGAATTTTATTTGAATTGTACTGAAAGTTAAGTTTTAGTGCTGGTGTTTTTATATGAAACTATCTAACAAAAGGGGATTTAAAAAAGTAATGGGTATATTATATAAGTATTGTTGTTAATGTACACAAAAATATAATTTACACAAAATAAAAAAAATAAAAAGAAGGAAGGTCGAATCAATGTGTCTCGCATCCGGTATGTCTCAATGCAGCTGCTGGCCTGAGGCGCATCCCATCTCGCCTGGTTACGCTATCGGGATCATCATCATCAAGTCGTCTCCTTATAGCCGGATGCGGTGCCTGATGACATGTTTCAACGGTGCTGTCAGGATCGATATAAGATGTCGTCAGTCCAGTAGAAGGCTACATAAGAATAGAAAGCTCAGTATAGAAAAGTACATAACAATTCACAACAATTTAAATTGTCTTATCATGATCTCGGTTGTCTCCTGAAGGTAATCATATGTCGCAGCCACGTCAGCATCCCATGAAGCCTTACAAATGAAATTAATAAAGTTAAAGAAAATAAATAAGTTACACGTAAAACAAATTCAAATTCAATACTATTAAACTCATACATGCGCATGTGATGAGGAACCATAACTCAGACGGCGCCCACTATGCAAATCTCTGCTCGGTCGATCCCCATAACTGGTAGACGGGTTTGGGAAGTATCTACCCCAATCCCCTCCTGGAATATCCGTGCCCGTGATAAATAATTGACCCGACGGGGTCACCTGCGATGTCCCTGGGATGAGATGCATCGGCATGTCCGTCTCATGCATGCCACCTGCCATAGCAGCAACAACATCATCAGCAGGAGCCTCAACGCCCCCTTGCTGAGGACCACCTCCTCTCCACCTACGCCCATATCGTCTGACACCCTGGCCTCGTCGGACACCACTATCTCGTCGGGCACCACCAGCTCGTGGGATACCACGACCTTGCTCGTACTGCGTTTGGTCCACATAATCAGGCTCGTGTGCCAAACGCTGATACGATCGGGCTCGATGCAGTGTCCGGGCAGCCACATCCATAAATTGATGACTATAATCCTGCATGGCCACAGGATCGTGGACATGACTCTGCATCTGTAGTCCCATCTGATAGACGGTATGCAATCCAATAGCCTGCACAAAGTAAAAAATATAAACTACATATGTGGCACTAAGTTACAGGTATATAATTAATAATAACAAAAAATATACCAGGGCCTCGTGTCTCCTGACATATGGGGCGTACCGACCGTGTGCCGGATGAATGGGGTTCCCGATAAAAAGTCGGGTAACAAGGCGGTACCATGCCATATAATCCTGAATAGGCACCTCCTGCATCTGCGTAGGTGGGGTCAACTCATCTCGCATGTCCTAAATACCCATCTGCTCATTAAGCTATGCCATAAATGTGTCGTCCGCCCTGGACCGATCATCCCTCTGATAATGTAGAGCATGCTAGACAGGCTGCCTCAGTATAAACTGCGGCAGGACAAACTGACGAAGCACTCGTTTGGAGGCATGATGCTCGACAATATCGAGGCATATGAGCGGGACAGAAGTCATCCAAATATGTCGGCCAGACGAGAAATAAGCTGGAAGGGTACCGATCAACTCCTCGTTGTACCGCATCCAGATGAACTATCAAATAAAAACACAAACCGTGAGTATGCGCAACACTAAGTTAACCTATACCAGTTATAGATATTCACATGTGCGCCATCCAGCAGATCCACCACATCCCTGTAGAGGGGGAGATTATGATAGGCATCATACTCTCATGCAAGTGTACGGCGGAGAACCCACCTCCTGGCTAGAGGGAGAACCAGAGGTGCTACATTAACAGGTAGTTGTGGTAGAGGTGGCTGAAACTGCAGAAATCGCTCCCAGGCCCAAACCTAACATGCAAAGTTGACGTAAGGTATAAGATTAATTCTAACTAGGTAGAGTTGTAACTAATGAACATATTATTTGAATATGTTGTCACCTGTAGAAGCGGTAGAAAGCCACAAACGTCTCTCTGTGTACCCATGCAAGCCCGACACATCTGCCTGTATAGGTATGCGAGGACAGCTCCACCCCAGCTGTAAATGGTTGTATCCTCGAATCGCTCAATGTGATGAAGAAACCAGAGGCTCACTAGGTTTCCCGAATTGTTCGGGAACAAGACCCTCCCAAATAGAAGGAGCAACAATAGCCTCGTATATCGCACAATATACACCTCCACTGACTCGGCGGTGATAGTCTCGTGGATCTGCTCCAGGTACTCTCTAATAGGGGTCAACTGCATACGACTGGCCCCAGACGATACAGTGTCGTCCTGTGGCATGAAACCCGTGAGCCTGTGCAGCATACCCCAATAATCCGCCCCCCAATAATATCTCATGGACATAGGCAGTAAAACGGGCAACCCATCAGCGGCCAAGCCATATAAAATCTCAGCATCCTGCAGCGTGATGGTAGCCTCACCGATGGGCAGGTGGAAAGTGTGTGTCTCCGGTCGCCACCGCTCAATCAACACTGTGATCAAAGCCTAGTCGAGCTGTATTCGGCCGATCTCTATAATCCTATAAAATCCCAACTCCTCCAGGTATTGGACTACGCGGGGATATAGAACTCTAACCCTCAAAAAGTCCCACAAGTCATCCACTCCCCTAGCGCGGAAAGTCTGCGCCAATAACTGTTCGTCCCATATAAAATCGGACCTATGTTGGCCCTGTAGGACTAATAGATCAAATGATCGAGGGTCGGGATGTATGGGCGCGTCCATGTCGTCAATTGTATTTTAAAACAACATTAATTGTATGTTTAATCTGTAAATTAAATAAATATTTTTTGAGATACACAATTTTAGAGTTATATAATATTTATATCTATGGGTTCCAGGCTCGATATTTGAGTCCCAGTAGCATCAAACTATCATTAATAATTATGTGTGTCAAATTCAATATTTTTTATAATGTTGTGTGTTTGTTTTATAGTTTAAATTCAAAGTATATACATACCTATGGGTTCCGGTCTCGATATTTTGAGGCCCAGTGGTACCAAACTAACATTAATAATTATGTATATCAAATTCAATATTTTTATAATGTTGTGTGTTTGTTTTATAATTTAAATTCAAAATTTTTAATTAATTAATTATTTAATTGTGTATATATATATATATATATATACCTATGGATTCTGGGCTCGGTATTTTGAGGCCCAGTGGCACCAAACTAACATTAATAATTATTTGTATCAAATTCAATATTTTTGTAATTTCGTGTGTTTGTTTTATAATTTAAATTCAAAATTTTTAATTATTTAATTGTTTAATTG
>MDKI01224896.1:0-22344 GCA_005239505.1 Nicotiana paniculata
TACGTTCAATTCTCTGTGGGATCGACTTTGGGCTTAATACCCCAGATTATATTTGCATCGCCCATTTAGTCTTTTTATAAGACATAGTTGAGCATGATCACCTAACATTTCCACTGAATAACAATAATAATAAAGAAATTTTAAAAATTTCGAAATAGAATTCTTGACAAAGTTTACAATTTTCCAAAACCCGGTAAGTACAAGTCATAAGCTCTACGAAATCTTTCTATCAAATCTAAGTACAACTGCCTAGGAATAAGTAAGCACAGTTGAATAGAAATAAAAAAAAAAAGGTGACTCTGAAGCCTGTGAACGCAGCAGCAGGTTACCTTGAGTCTCCTCAGCAGCGATATGCGCAGCTACCAACAACCATAACCTGAAGTTGCACACAAAAATGTGCAGAAGTGTAGTATGAGCACACCACAGCGGTGCCCATTAAGTATCAAGACTAACCTCGGTGAAGTAGTGATGAGGACTAGTCAAGACACCACCGGTCTAATATGTAAAAAGGCAAGATGTATAAATGACCGACCCAAGTAGTCGAGACGTTTTATTTTAATTATTCAACGATGCATCTGAGTAGGTTATAAGTCGATGAATCAATTTACACACAGATATATTTGATGAAAAATTATATATAATAATTAGGATCTTGACAAGTCTATCAATCCCTAAAAGAACCCGACGTGGGGTTCTTTTAGGGATTGATAGACTTGTCAAGATCCTAATTATTATATATAATTTTTCATCAAATATACATGTGTGGCAGTTGAATCATCGACTCATAACCTACTATATATCTAGTTATATGTAGTTAAAGCAGCACGAAGTGTGTGTGTGTTATATATATACACACACTAACATATACTATAACAAGTTATATATACATTATAGTATTACAGTGAAGTGTATGTGTGTGTGTCTCTCTCTCTCTACATATATTATAAGAACATGAAGCGCTAGTAACACATGGTCGGGTTATTTTAGGGATTTATATACTTGTAAATTGATTCATCGACTTACAACCTACTCAGATGCATCATTGAATATTAAAAACAAAACGTCTCGACTTATATCAATTAATATGTTATAATTTATTCATCAAATTATAACCTTGTGATAAATGAATGTAATTCACTAACTCTGTTTTAATACAAATAATGAATACTATTATATCAATTAATAGAATAATATTATACTGGTTTATCAATTCATTAATTATTCGTATGTAGTAATGTATAAGATTGATCATCAATTACAATATAATTTATGTATGCGTATTAAATTAGTCATATACTTAAATATAACTTAAAAAATTACTTTACGTAGATGCTATTATAATCTATTAAAAGTAATTATATAGTTAACAATTATTTATAATCATTGTAGTTAAATAAAATAAATATTTATAGCTTATAATATTTAAAAACCAAAAAAGAAAAAGAAAAACAATTTAATTTTTTTTTTTAAATCTAAATTTAATTTTTTTTTAAATAGCGACCAACGTTGGTCACTATTTTTGGTCAAACGGTCAAAACTTATTTACAGACCAAAAATAGCGACCAAAGTTGGTCGCTTTTCCTAATTCCAGAGACAAAAACGGGTTCCCCCTCCCCCCATTTCTCTTATTTTCTTCCCCAAAATTTCCCCAACTCTCTCTTTCCCTCCCCTTCTCTATTTCACTCACCCAAATCCCATCCCCACCCCGCATCAGTATCACAACCATCAGTGTCACAGCCACGGGAGTCACAGCCACGGGGGTCACATGCATCAATATCACAGCCATCAGTGTCACAACCGCTTGCGGTCGATCCAGCTATGTCGTAGTCACAGGGATCACAGCCATCTTCATCAGGGACTCCATCTATTTCAGGCCTTCGCCTGCGAGATAGTAGCTCTGACCGCCTACACCTTTCACACATGCCTCTAATGTACAAGTTTTGGACGATGATGCTGATGATGACGAGGAGGTGCATTATGATCAGTATGGCAGGATCATCATAGTCCCTGAGGGTAATGGGTAAGAGTAATTTGTTAGTTTACGTTTATTGTTTTGTACAGTTTGTACTAAGATATTAATGTATTTTTTATTTAGTTAAATTGTAGGTTCATCCCGAGTAATATTACTACGAGGATAATCATCAAAGCCACCAGAAAGCTTTATAATGCCCCCTATACGAGTTGGAGTGAATTCCCATTCACGCTGAAGGAGCAAATTTTTAATGAATTTAAGGTATACATGTTCTTTTATGGGAGGATTTGCAAAGGCAATGGCTTACCGCAACCTTATTATAGAAGAGCGAAAAAGAAGAGAAATTTCGCGCATCCGAGAAGGGAGGCTCCTTACATACTGGAGTTGCGATCAGCCAAGGGACAATAAAAGGAAGAATGGTACGTAATTGATTAATTTATTTTAATTTTCAAAGTATATCTATTCTATTTATTAACTAAAACTTATGAGTTTTCAGGAAAAGAAGTTGGGGTGTCCAATGAAGCAAGATGAGTTATTCAAGGAGACTCATATTGTCAAGAAGAAGAAAGAGACGGATCAAGAAAGGTGGGTCGAGGGCCGAGCCTTGACTGTACATGTAAGTTTTCACTTTTCATTAAGTATTTTGATTTACTTTTATATAAATTTTGAAATACTAATTCAATCTAATTTTTCTTATAGGATCGCTTCACAGCTGATGTGGAGGAACTCAGTCAGCCACCTAATGAGTCGGGTGAGGCAATCCAACTTTCGGACGAGGATGCTGAAAGAATATGGATGGAGGCTGCTGGAGGTGCAAAATGGGGGAAGGTATACGGGCTTCCTACTAAGAAGTTCTATCGCTATCACTGTGGAATGCAAGGAATAGGGGCTTCCTCGCAAGGCGAGAAACTTCATGGAGAGAGCCTCTCCGCTATGCGGGAGACTGTGACAAAGCTCACATCCGAGCTAGAAGCGGCCAAGGAAAGAGAAAATCTTAGAGATGTTCAGTACATTGGCATGCAAGCTCAGTACCATGGCATGCAAGCTCAGTACCATGGCATGAAAGCTCAGCTCTAAGCTCTCCTAGCTTCTGGAGCTTTTCTGATTCCCCGGTCTCGCGAGTCATCACCAGAGGCTCAACTTGAACATGAGCGTTCCTTCCGTCCTCCCCGTGCTAGTTCCTCCCGTTCTCCCCGTGATCGTATTCTCGTCCTCCACAAAATGACCCTTCTCATTACTGTCTTGATAATGATGATTCATCAGACGGTGATGATAATGATGTTGAATGAAACAGTCCTTGAGTACTTTTATATACTTTGCTAGACAATAGAGCCTGTTTTCGAATGGGCTTGTAATAAGTGTTAACTTAGTTTTGTTAGTTTAATGTGTTAGTTCTATTGAACTTTATAATTTGTTGGTTTTAATGTTGTTGTTGTGTTATTGTTGTTGTTGTAGGTTTAATTGTTGGTATTGTTGTTGTTGTTGCTTGTAATAGGAAATTTGGTATGCTGACAGGTGGTGTAGCTGCCAAAACAGGCAGTTTCTGCATAAATTAAACCCAGAAAAGCGACCAAAGTTGGTCGCTTTTTTATTTAAATTTTTTTTCTGGGGCAATAGCGACCAAGGTTGGTCGCTAATTAACCTAGATTTCCAAAAAAGTGACCAACTTTGGTCGCTATTCTATTAAAAAAATAAAAATTCTGGGAATTAGCGACCAATTGTGGTCGCTTATGTTTAAAAAAAGTAAAAAAAAAAAGCGACCAACTTTGGTCGCTATATTCCAGATTTAAAAATATAATATTTGGTTTACAGACCAAAGTTGGTCGCTATAGTTTGAATAATAATAAATTAAAAAATATATAATTTAAATATAGAGACCAACTTTGGTCGCTAAATTTATATTATTAAAATATTAAAGCGACCAAAGTTGGTCGCTATATTGTATGCCCGGAATATTTGGTCATTTTACCTTAGAGACAATTAGCGACCAACTTTGGTCCCTAACGTAAAGGGACCAACAAAATAGCGACCAAGCTAGGTTGGAAGCATTTTGATCGCTTTTTCACTGTTTAGCGACCATCTTTGGTCGCTTTTGGTGGTCGTTTTTTCCCGGATTTTTAGTAGTGGATCAGTATGACTGTAAAATACCACAATGGAGTTACAATTTCTAGTCATGCCAACAACAACAACATACCCAGTATAATCTTACGAGTGGGGTCTAGAAAGATAGTGTGTACACGGACCTTACCCCTACCCTACCCCATGGAGGTAGAAACAAGCAATAACAAGCTTGTTCTTGCAGGCAGAAATAAAACTCCACGAACACAAATACAAGGCTAATACGATTGCCATGGGTATGACAAAGGAATACACTCAACTACCCCCAATCTTCTACCCTAATCTTCGACCTCCACATCCTCCTGTCCAATGTTCATTTTTGAAACAAACTCAAAAAAGTACTTAATGAGTAGTACTATTACCATTTCTTGGATAAAATCTTCTGGACAGGTACCAGGATTTACGACTTCACTCTGAAGTAAAAACGTGTTCTTCCAGTGCATATCAAAAGGGCCTCCTTCTGCGCTTGCATTGTTACTACAGAAGATCAAAATGAACACTAATGACTAACCATGACGTTATCACATAAAACACTAAACAATATCAAACTTCAATCTACATTAACTTAATTTTTCATCCTCAAAATTCAGAAGACCATAGATGACTTTATTTTTGTTACAGAATGTACATAGTCCTATTCTTATATATTATTCATAGCGCAATTAGGTGTAACAGATTTGTAAAGAGATATAGGATTCTTTCCTTAGTTAGGATTATTCCACATGTATAAACACCAACTCTTACTCTTTGAATGACACACAGAAAAGCTTCTACATTACCTTATGTTGTTACAACTTCCAAAAATTCATTGCACAAGTCTTTTTTCTTTTTCTTAGTAGATGAAATTACAGTTGGTACCTATAACATCACAATTCGATCGAGGCAGCATAATCCCTTTGTTGGGACAAACACAATACTTATTGGGATTCGTCGTTTAGACCTGAGAGTAATGTATACAAGAAAATAAAATCGCTTTATAAATATAGGCCAAATACATACACAGCCAAGGACGGCCCGATGGTAAGGCAACTCAACCAACTGCTTGAGGCCCAATATTTATGGGGCCCCCAAATTTTTCCAATATTATTAATTGTATGTGATAATTTTTTTATAAAAATATTTAGTATATAAAAAAATAAGTGCATTTTTCATGAAAAAGGAAAATAAGAGATAATTTGATAATAAGAATAGTTATTTTTGGGATTCACTCCTAAACCTTACGTGTGAATATGTTTCTTGCCTTCTTTATACACTATCAACGTTATTATAGGGCCTACATTACTTTCGTTACTTTTTCTTTCCTTACTTACAAGTCCACTATCTCATAAAACATTCTGTCAGGTAAGATAGCAAAAGCAATTGCAACCCTTTTTTGTCAAGCTTTTTTGATATTGCACCAAAAATATTAAAGCAGCAAAAGTAATACCAAGTTATCTATGACTGTTTGTTAAACCATGTTCAATTGTTCCGTACTTTTCTTAATACTTTGCATCTAAAATTAGCTATTTTTTATATCTTTTGTTTGTAAGTATATGTATCATATTTTTATTTATTTATTATAATTTAATATGTCAACAAGAAAATATGAAATCGCGTATTAAAAATGCCAAAAAAGAAGAATTGAAACATTAATACAATCCCAAAAAGGAGCTCTCGATAAATTTTTTGGTGAACAATCAAAATTATAAATCAGAAAATAGGGAAGAATTTATGGTAGATGAACAAATCACTAATATAATTGAGCTAGACGATGATGGAATCCAAGAAGAAGAAGAAGAAGAAGAAGAAGAAGAAGAAGAAGAAGAAGAAGAAGAAGAAGAAGAAGAAGAAGAAGAAGAAGAAGAAGACAGAAGAAGAAGAAGAAGAAGTTGGTGAGTCATACATTTTATAGAAAATCAGGAAATCCTAAAAGAATTGAATAATAATTCTTGAAAGTAGAAACATATATAATCCTAGTCAAGAAATCGATTATAAATAAATTATTAATGATTTTACATCGAATAAAACTAGAAAAATAAAATTTAAATAAAATATTATTAAATGAGTTTTTTAATACTGAAAAACTTAGGGCTCCTTATTGAAATTTGGCTTTAAGCCCAAACACAATTGAGCTGCCCCTGTAGATAGCTCCTCTATCTTGGCACCAATTTTTATTTTGGCACTCTATCTAAGTCATGTTCCATTTTGGCACTCCAACTCCATTCCTTCTGTGTCATTTTAACACAAAAGGTTGACTTGTCACATTAGTTGAGTTTTCTCTTTTGATAGGCGTGTGAGACGTTAAATGCCCACCCTCCCCCCCATTATTTCTCCTATCTCTTCTTCAAAATAATTCTTAGAGTGTGTTTGGTACGAAGGAAAATATTTTTCGTGGAAAATATTTTCCAAGAAAATATTTTTTTGGAAAAAAGTAGTATTCTTATTCATTTTCCGGTGTTTGGTACGCAAATTAAAAAAAATAACTTCTCAAGAGTATTCATAAATAATTTAGATACAATAAACATAAAGTCATAAGCTTTCGAACCAACCTTCCGAACCCACAAATTTCATAAACTTCTGAACCGCTAAGCTTTCGAAACCGCAAATTTTCAAACCTGTAAACTTTATAATTTCTAAAATCGTAAACTTTCAAATTCATAACTTTGGAACTTGTAAAATTTCGAACTTGTAAACTGAAAGATGAAAAAACTAAAACTGAAAATATATTAAAAAAATATTTTTTTTCCCGGGGTGAGGGGCAGAAAAACGAAAAAGAAAACAGAAATTTGAAATTACCAAAAAAAAAGTTTTTTTTGTTGGGTAGGGGGTGGGGGGCAAGGGCAGTGGGGTAACAGCTGAGTATTTGGATTAAACCCAACTGACAAGGATAAAAAAATAAGTGTCCAAATTTACACATTAGAAGCAACTATAAATATATGCCGCTTTTTTACATGGGATAAAAGTTTGTGTGTTAAAATGACATAAGGAAATAGGTTGGAGTGCCAAAATGGAACAAGATTGAGATGAAGAACCAAAATGAAAATAGGTGCTAAGATAGTGGGGTTGTCTATGTATTTGGCCATAAATATACATGTTGAAAATTCAACCAAAAAATTTACAGAAAAAAATCCTTGAAAGCAACATGGTTTTCGGTCTTACTTGACAAATAAAGTGAGCAAGAGATCTGTTTGTTCAGCTCGACTGATCAACCCCACATGCAGAGAGAAAAGTATTTAAAAAGATTAGGAAAAAAAATCACATTAAAACAGGAAAGAATAGATGGGAAATGAGGAAACTGACAGGGAAATTTGAGCTCAAGGGGTTTGATATTCAGAAACTCTCCACTGCTCATTTTCTCTTGAAAGCAGAAAGTGAATCAGATGGGCAAAAAGAAACATTTTCTATCAAAGTAGATATTTGAATATTACTTTTGTAGTTTCTTTCACTACCACTAATAAGTCAAATGAACACCTTACATTCTAGAAAACTCAAATACTATCATATAATATGAGATTGAGGGGGTAAATAGAAAAGGAAATAAGCTCTTAAGATCTCTATTTTCAGGTATAGTAGGAAAGGAAAACTGAGAAATCTAAGGGTACATGTATCTGCATAAATATATACTCTCCCTCCTTCAATTTATGTGAATCTATTTTCTTTTTAATCCGTGTCAAAAGAATGATTATTTTCCTTAGCTAGAAACGATTTACCTTTATGCAATGATTTATAGCCATACAAAATATATGTGCATCATTTTACACTACAAATTCAAAAATCTTATCTCTTTTCTTAAACCTTGTGCCCAATCAAATAGATTCACGTAAATTGAAACAGAGAATATGTTTTTCCATTTCACGAGAGGAGGGAAAAGAAGGAAACTGCAGAGAGTATCAGCGAGCGTATCACATAGTCAGGAAAACAACGGAAATAGGAAGAAAAATAAAAAAGATAGCTAAATAACTAGGAAGATGGAAACAATTATGCCATTACTAACTAATTTATAGAAAGACTAGAAATTACTACATTAGCATATTAATCAAATTAAGTTTCATAGTGTGCAACAATATCCTCGTCAGTTAACCAACACATTTATCAAAGAAAGAGCAACAACAACAACATAATCAGTAAAATCTCATTTATTAAAGATAGAGCAAGATAAGTAATTAAAATAAGATATGAATTACGGGAAACTCTCTTGTAAATCTCTATATGTATGATTAAGAATGTCATCACACTACTATATCCCATTCTGATGCAAACGTCAATTTTTAGGACTGATTCAATGGCTATGTGACGAATATTAGGATGAATAAACAAAATAATTGCAGGTGTCAAACTATTTGATGCATGAAATTTCAGTAAAGACCCTTTAAATTTCAGAATTCCAACTCAAGCATATATGACCTGAAGGCAAAAGAATGCTCAAAAGTTAGGGATTTTGAGGGATGAGTCACTACACAAAAATTCAAGACAATCCACTTTGAAGGCTATTTGTGTACTTCACTCATTGCTTAGGTGCGAGAACGCAAGCGGGCTGTTGCGATGCCAACCCAACTGGGCTTGGGATAGGATCAAGACTGTGGTAATCATAGAGTATATAAAACCAGCTCCAATATCATAACAACGTATTTTCAAATTTTGGACCTAGAACCTTCGGATTTTGGGATTTTTAAGCATAGTGATCATGGTTTGAACTCAGGTAATGACCCTTGCAATGATTCAATATTCATCACAAAATCAGTGTTGTCAGCGGGGTTCGATGCGAAGAAGCTTAAGCTAAGCAGTAACAGAATCGGGGAAAGGGGATAGCTGAAATTCAAATTAACGGCTAGGATTAGTTTTGAATAAATGAGCCTCAAGGGATAGGATCGTGCCACCTCAGTTGAGGTTGTTTTAACTACCTTCAACAGAAAGTGGAAGGCTACGATTCCCAGGTTCTCATCTCTCTTCCTTCCTTCTCATTAATCTCTACCTCGACTCTTCTTTCTCTCTCTTTCTATCTTCTTCTTCTTCTTCTTCTTCTTCTTCTTCTTCTTCTTCTTCTTCTTCTTCTTCTTCTTCTTCTTCTTCTTCTTCTTCTTCTTCTTCTTCTCTTCTTTTGGCAGATCTCATCAAGCTGTGGAGTTCTTCGATAGTAGATAGTTATTTCCCTTGGCTATTTGTAGTTCAACTTCTTCTTTCCATTTATATATAACAGAAAATTATCCCAAAAATTCTCTTAAATTTCGCATTTTAGTTGTTTAATGGTTCTTAGCGAGATTGCTACATTTGGTATCAGAGCCTCAATCCTACGACTGTGAAGTTGGTGATCGTTGAAGGAACTAGGCTGAAAGTTATGGATGATAAGCTAGTGAGACACGATGAGGTTTTGAATGAAGTTGTGTCCCCTCAAGAAGAACTGCGCAACACTCAGACTGGAATACAAGGTACCCTAGAGCTAATCTTAGAGAGGTCGACAAATTTGGAGAGAGTTCCCCAGAGAGCTCAAGGTGACAGACCTCAAGGAGATGGGCTCTTACCCATACCAGGTCAAGAATTGAGGCAGAGCAGACCTCAAGTTGTGCATGTCCCTTCCCCTAAATGGGAACACAAGATGTTTTGAGGGCCATGAACATAAGGTATGGATTAGAAAGTGTGAAGGATATTTTAATCTATATAGAACCCAAGACAACCTGAAGGTCGAAGGTGCTGCACTTTATCTAAATGGATTAGCTGACACTTGGTACGACTCATTAGTACTGAGCAGGGGTGAAGTGAGCTGGGATGAATTCAAAGAGGAGTTACTTATTCGATTTAGGGAGGAGCTAATGGGAGACATAGTGGAAGAATTTAACATTCTGAGCCAAGTAGGTTCTGTTGATGAATTCCTAAGCAAGTTTGAGGACTTGAAGGCTCAAATGTTGGTAAGGAATTATCGTTTGGATGAGTCACACTTTATATCCAGTTTCATAGGTGCTTTAAAGGAGGATATTAGGTTTAGGGTGAAATTGTTCAAACCTACAACTCTAAGGTTTGCTATAGAACAAGCTAGGCTGCAAGAGAAGGCAATAGAAGCTGGTCAAAGAAAAAACAAGGGCATTCCAAAGCCTCATTTGTGGCTGGTAGCTCTGTTAACACAAGGGCACATAGTGCAGCTGCAGTAAAACCAAACTACTTCAGGCTTAGTCTTGAAGTTCATGAATACAGGAAGAGCAACTATTTGTGCTATAGGTGTGGTGAGAAGTATGATCCAGGCTATCAATGTAAGAAGAAGCAACTGAATTGTATGATATGAGCAACAGAGCCACTTCCCGAGAGTACTGAGGTAGAAGAAGAGAAGCCATGTACAGACTTGATGATTGAAGGAGAGGTTGATCAAGAAGTCATGGAAGCTGTGTGCATGAATTCTCTATCAGGTGAAAATAGAAGAGTCAACACCATATTGGTTAGAGGTACCATAAGGAACAAGAACTGACATTGCTAATTGATTCGGGTAGCACTCATAGTTTCATTAATGTTATCACAGTCAAGGAGACAGGCTATCAAGCTAGGTATTTCTCACCAGTGAGAGTGATAGTGGCTGATGTCATGTGCACTTCCATTTACACTTTCATTTGCACAGGATATCAGTGGAGGATGCAAGGTAGGCCCTTCCCGAAAGACTTAATAATCATTCCACTTGGAGGTTGTGACATGGTGATGGGTAATGATTGGATGAAGAATCATAATCCCATTAAATTTGATCATGAAAATATGAGTGTTACCATTGGCAAGAAGGGCAACAAACTAGTGATGCAGGTTATCTCTGAGGAAGGTAAACCGAACATGATTTCAAGTGGAACAATGGGGAAGATGCTGAAGAAAGGCCAAGCTTTGATAGCTCATCTATTCATGATGAGTTCCTTGGTGATAGAAGGTCAGGAACCAGTAGAGGAAGCCATTCAGGAGGTGTTACACCTATACCCTGATGTGTTTGAAGAACCTAAATCTCCTGCCTCCTGTCATAACCTTAGATCACACCATTTCTTTCAAACCTGGAGCCATGCCAATCATTCTGAGTCCTTACAGGTACAACTATTATCAGAAGGATGAGTTGGAAAGATAGGTTAAAGAGATGCTCACCAATGGCATAATTCAGCATAGTCAATCACCTTTCTCATCACTAGCACTGCTT
Source organism: Nicotiana paniculata (assembly GCA_005239505.1). Taxonomy (NCBI): domain Eukaryota; kingdom Viridiplantae; phylum Streptophyta; class Magnoliopsida; order Solanales; family Solanaceae; genus Nicotiana; species Nicotiana paniculata. Next base: position 11,223 of record MDKI01224896.1, read on the forward strand.
CTCAAAAATAAGGATGGAACCTGGGGTTTTGTGTAGATTATAGGGGATTGAATGACATCACAGTAAAGGGTAAGTATTCTATACCTATTATGGATGACCTCCTAGATGAGCTGTATGGATCAGTGATCTTTTCCAAGGTGGATTTAAGAGATGCTTATCACCAGATCAGAATGAAGTTAGAAGATGTATACAAGACAACTTTCAGAACTCATTTAGGCCATTATGAATTCAAAGTGATGCCATTTGGATTAACAAATGCACCAGCTACCTTTCAAGCTCCAATGAACCAGGTTTTTTAACCTTCCCCTAGAAAGTTTGTTTTGGTCTTCTTTGATGATATCCTTATTTATAGTCTATCTGTGAAGGATCATGTGACTCACCTAATTATTGTATTTGATACCCTAAGGAAACACTCCTTATTAGCTAAAAGGTCTAAATGCTCATTTGGTCAATCTAAGGTTGAGTATTTAGGACATATCATAGTTGTAGAGGGAGTATCTACTGATCCTTCTAAAATACAAGCTATGTTCGATTGGCCTAGACCAAACTCATTGAGGGAACTGAGGGGATTCTTAGGGGTGACTGGATACTATAGAAAGTATGCTGCTAACTATGGAGTTATTTGTAGACCTTTGACTGAATTACTCAAGAAGGATGTTTTTAAATGGAATGAAGAAGTTGACCTGGACTTTACAACACTCAAGAGAGCTATGTCTTCTACACTAGTGTTGGCCTTACCTGACTACACTAAATAGTTCATATTTGAGATAGATGCTAGTCAAAGGGGCATTGTTGCTGTGCTAATGCAAGAAGGGAGACTAGTAGCCCTTTTTAGCAAGGTTTTGGCTCAAAGGCACAGAGGTAAGTCAATCTATGAGAAGGAGTATATGGCTTTGTTGAATGCAGTGGACAAGTGGAGGAACTATTTACAGTACAGGCATTTTGAGGTCAGAACTGACCACCACAACTTAAAATATCTTCTGGAACAAAGAGTTACTTCTGCTATACTATAGAAAGGACTGACCAAATTACATGGGTTGGACTATGAAGTGCATTACAAGAAGGGGGCTGAAAATAGGGTAGCTGATGCCCTTTCTAGGAAACAGAAAGGATCAGAAGACAACACAAGCCACTTCCAAGGAACACTACAGGCAATCAGTGTCTCAGTTCCTTCTCGGATATAGGAGATAGCACATAGTTAGGAAGGAGACACTAAAGCTACAGAATTGATCAGCCAGGCAACAGTAACTTTACAAGGACCTAGCACATGGCATTACTCTTCCAGCATACTTAGAAGAAAAGGAAAGATCTACATTGGTACTAGTGGTGATCTTAGAACTCAGTTGATCTCCACATTCCATGACTCTCCTGTAGGTGGACATTCATGACAACTTGGGACTCTAAAAATGTTGTCACAGATGTTCTATTGGCCTAGGATGAAACATATGGTAATTGAATTTGTGGCTAGCTGTAATATTTTACTTAGGAGTAAGGATGACAACATGGCATATCCTGGTTTATTGCATCCTTTTCCCACCCCAGACCAAGCTTGGAGCCACATTAATATGGACTTCATAGAAGGTTTGCCCAAATCCAAGAACAAAGAAGTGGTCCTTGTAGTGGTTGATAGAATGACCAAGTATGTACATTTTATAGCCCTTTCACATTCTTATACTGCAACAACAGTGGCTGAGGTGTTCTAGAATAAAATACACTACTTGCATGGCACTCCTGAGTCCATAGTAACTGACAGGCATAAGGTGTTTCTAAGCAATTTCTGGAAGTCCTTATTCAAGCTTTTGGGAACTCAGTTACACTACATCACTGCTTACTACCCTCAGAGTGATGGTCAAACTGAAAGAGTTAAGAAGTGTTTAGAGAATTATCTCCGGCATGAGTGCTAGTCGACCAACAGATTGGAAGTAGTGGCTTACTACTGCTGAGTGGTGGTACAACACCAACTTCCATACCAGCCTGCAATGTACTCCCTTTGAGGCTTTGTATGGTTACTCACCCCCTCAGCTATCCGTAGGGCCCTTATTAGAAACAGTGGTGCAAACAGCTGAAGATACAATTATGAGAAGATAACAGATGCAACAGTTGTTGAAGGAGAACCTCCCTAAGGCTCAGGAGAGAATAAAATACTATGCTGATAATAGAAGATCAGATAGAGAGTTCCAAGTGGGGGATGTGGTTTATTTGAAACTACAACCTTATAGGCAGACATCCCTTTCATTGAGAAGAAACTTAAAGCTGGATTCTAAATATTATGGACCCTATAAGGTTCTGACCAAAATCGGGAGTGTGGCTTACAAATTAGATCTACCCCCTGAATCTAAGGTCCACCTTGTGTTTCATGTCTTTCTACTCAAGAAAAAGGTAGGTGATAAAGTGGTACTGCAGAATACTTTGCCTATCACTGGTGAAGATGGTCAGTTCTTGGTAAAGCCAGTTGCTATTCTGCAAAGGCAATTGATCAAGAGGAACAATGCTGTTGTGATTAGAGTGTTGGTACAATCGTCCAATCTACCTCCAGAAGATGCCACATGGGAGGACTATCAGTTCATCAAAGATAAATTTCCAGACTTCGAATCTAATCCTTGAGGACAAGGATTCTTTGAAGAGGTGAGGTATGTAATGATCCAAATTCATCATAAATTCAGTGTTGCCAGCATGATTCTATGCTAAGGAGCTTAAGCTAAGCAGTAACAGAATCGGGGATAACTGAAATTCAAATTAACGGCTAGGATTAGTTTTGAATAAATGAGCCTCAAGGGCTAGGATCGTGCCACGTCAGCTGAGATTGTTATAACTACCTTCAATATAAAGTGGAAGGCAACGATTCCCAGGTCCTCCCTCTCTCTTCCTTCCTTCTCATTCAATCTCCGCCTGGACTCTTCTTTCTCTCTCTTTCTAACTTATTCTTCTTCTTCTTTTGCAGATCTCAGTCAGCTATGGAGTTCTTCGATAGTAGATAGTTATTTCATTTGGCTATTTGTAGTTCAACTTCTTCTTTCCATTTATATATAATAGAAAATTGTCCCAAAAATTCTCTTAAATTTTGTATTTTAGTTGTTTAATTTCTCTGGTTCTTAGCAGGATCGTTACAACCCTAAACACCTATTTGAGTTGATTACATGATTTAATATGGATTTTTACACTCTAAAACATACATAAGATTCAAGAACGGATTTTTGGTTTTGATCCCTAAATCTCCAATTGAGAAAACTAAGGGATTGACCCACCAAATGGATATATTTGAACTCCTCGATTATGAGTAACTAGTGAATTCTTGATTATGAGTAACTGGAAAAAGTAGTTGGTCTTCAGATTTGACTCTGTTGAGCAAAAGTTGAGTTTGACTTTGACTAAAGTCTAAATTAAGAGATGTATCCACTGAGTATAATTAACCCCAATAACTAATATTTTGCATAGATTCGATATCTTCTAGCGAGTTTGAATGTGGTAGCAGTAAGCTTGCTTGGACTTGAGGCATGTTAAAAGAATAACTTCAGAGTTTTGTAGGAGGAAACACCTGGGCTGATGAGTCGATACTTTCCAAGTAAATATACAGATTCATTCTCACGCTCACGAGCATGTAAATGATTTATCACTACATTGATCCTTGAAATAGGCTCTGAATCATGCCAAGAGATTTAGTAAATAAAAAATATATTGTTACAGAGTGTACATAGGCATATTCTCATGTAACAATACTGTAACGACTCGGTCGGTCATTTTAAGAATTAGTGCCCCGATCTCCTATTAACCACTTCACCCATGTCTAATTATGTTATTGTAACTTGTCGGAGTGTTGAGTGATGAAATCTGGGCTGAGTTTGGACACATAGTCCATAAATACAGAATTTAACTTTAGAAATCTGGCCGTAGCTAGAGCTATGTGAAGACGGATCCAGAATGGAATCTGTCGACTCCGTTAGCTCCGTTGGGTGATTTCGGGGTTAGGAGCGTGTTCGGGATGTGTTTTCGAGGTCGGTTGTAGATTTAGGCTTGAATTGGCGAAAGTTAGAATTTTGCGATTTTGGCCGACAGGTGAAATTTTGATATCAGACCCGAAATGGAATTCTGAAAGCGACACCAAGTCCGTAATGTCATTTGTGACATGTGTGCATAATTTGAGGTCATTCGGATGAGTTTTGATGTGTTTCGACATCGGATGTGGATTCTAGAAATTTCATAAGTTCTTAGGCTTGAATCTATACATAATTGATGATTTTGACGTTATGAGATTTGTTTTTAAGGCTCGACCAATTTTGAACAAAGTATTAGGGTCAAATGGTAGGTTTGGTTGAGGTCCCGGGGCCTCGGGGTTGTTTCGGATGACCAACGGGTGAGTTTGGGACTTTGAGAGCAGCTGAACCATTCTGGTTCTTGTGTCTCGCACCTGCGATGGTATTTTCGCAGATGCGGACACGAAAGTGTGAAGGGGGTGCACGCAGGTGAGGACGTAGCTTAGGCTGGCTCGACTCGCACCTGCGATTGTGTTTTCATAGGTGCGGCACCGCATGTGCGATCCCAGTGTCGCAGGTGCGAAACATCTGGGTTGGTTATACCAAATATCTTAGGGTTTGAAATTCATAATTCCAAAATCGATTGTGAGCTCAGAACATTGCGATTATCAGTGGGATTTGAAGAAGAGAATCATAGGTAACGTTTTCTAACCTTAATCCATTTGTATATTAATAATGTCTATTAATTTCCTCAATCTAATCAATGAAATTGGATGAAAAAACATGAAATTGGGATGAAATTTTTCCAAGTAGATATCTGGGGATTTACGGAGATTTAGACGTCGGATTTTGTTGATTCTTGTTCGAGTGGGTTCATGAGCGAATGGGTGTTCGGGAAATATAAATTTTACCCGATTCCGAGACGTGGGCCCGGGGGACTTTTTGGGTGAATTTCGTAATTTCGCGTATTAGCTTAAAAATAATTAGCTATTTTGTTCCCTTGAAGTGATATTTACACCATGCAATCGATTTGAATAGATTTGGGCCACCCGGAGTCAGATACTCGTGGAAAGAGCGTGGTATTGAGTTGATTAGCGCAATCAAGGTAAGTGGCTTGCCTAATTCTATGTTGAGGACTTCCCCTTAGGTATTTTTATACTGATTTTGTAACGTGGACGCCGTGTACGTGAGGTGACGAGTGCGTACACTAGTCATTGTTGCTAAAATCCTATTTTTACTTCCATGAATTCACTCATTTTCATTCATATATTACTGTTTCCTGTCTTAACTGAGTAGTTAGATTAAGAGTAAGCATGCCTACCTGTCTTCACTTGATTTCCTCTTATTTGCTACTAGTCACACCATGCTTAGGTAGCTTTACTCTATTCTTGCCTGTTGTTTTTCGGGACTGTTTAATTAAATCGTATCCGACATACTTCTACTTTGCATATTTAAATTGGGACTACGGATCGAGATCCGGGAGCTTTCCCCGTGTACTGCAGTTCATATTTAAATTGGGACTACGGACCTAGATCCGGGAGCTTTCCCCCTGTACTGAAATACATATTTAAATTGGGACTACGGACAGAGATCCGGGAGCTTTTCCCCTGTACTGCATAGCATATTTAAATTGGGACTACGGACTAAGATCCGGGAGCTTTCCCCGTGTACTGCGTTGCACATTTACTGTTGAGATATATGCTATGCTGAGCCGAGGGCTCTCTTTCTGTTATTAATTCTTCCAGTTTCCATTAATCCTGTTTATCATTGCTTATCTATATTTCACTATTTTAAATTGTACATTGACTTGTTTAAAAATTCAGTAGGGCCTCAATCTGACCTCGTCACTACTTGACTGGGGTTAGTCTTGGCACTTACGGAGTACCGAATGTGGAGTACTCACGCCCTTTCCTGCGCATGTTTTCCCCATGTGCAGATCCAGGTACCAGCACCCAGTATCGTGGCTAGGAGTCGTTCTAGCAGCTTCCAGGAGACCGCGAGGTAATTCTGCCGCGTCCACAGAATCCCACGAGTCCCCTTCTACTTTAGTATAAGCATAGATATTTTTCTACTGTTTCATTGTATAGAGCTACATTTAGTACAGAGTTTGTGACTATAGTGACATTCCGGGTCTTAGGAAGTGAAAGTGTATATGCTGAGCAGCTATGTTATATCTACTTGAGTTCTTTCTGTCTTTATTTTATTAATTCTATCATTTTCTGCAAATTTTAGGCTTACCTAGTCGTAGAGACTAGGTGCCATCACGATACCTTTCAGAGGGCAAAATGGGTCGTGACAAATACATAGCAAAATTATAATTTATAGGTAGAGATTTTCAAATTTAGTTTTCCTGAGATAGAATTACTTCACATGTAAATACCTCTTATTCTTGAAATAATCTTACAAAGGGAATTCCTCCATATTTTTGTTTATTACATGGTATCCGAGCTAAACTCATCTAAGATCTTGGTTTGCCCGATGTTGAACACTCATATTATGTTGTCCATGCTCCAAATGGCAAGCTTGGGTGTGCCGGGGAGGGAGATGTTAAGTTGTATCATATCACTGGATGAAACATATCGAGTTTGACTGTTACTTTAATTATTCGTGAGAATATTCAATGGAACCTGATCTGCATTGGTTATGCAAAGACACGAGAGCAATTGGGTGATTCACAAAGGCTTTAACTGGAACTCCAGTGAAATATATTTGTAACAAGCTGGGTATGATTAAAATCTATGCTCCAAGAGTGTTACAGAATGTACATAGACACATACTCATGAGTCATGTAATATAAATAGCACAATTATAGGTAGAGATTTCTACGGATTTTTTTGGTTTACTTACTAATTATATTTACTTTTTGCTAACTCATTTACTCGAGAAATGATCTAAATATCATATTAAAAAATATTATTTGTAAATAAAAGGTTTGAATACAGAACTACCATATACCGCATAAAGCACAAGTCCATAAAGAGCATTCTGAACACGACATCAATAGTGTTTGGTAAAATCATAGCATGAGCAACTTGAAAAAAAAATCTATCAGCAACCACTAATATAAGCTAACCTGTCTAACTTTTCAGATTTCTTCATTACTTGTATCCAAAAGTAAAGGAAGAAATACATCACTGTACCTAGTTGACATAGGAAGTAATTTATCAAAGCCTTGGGCAACTTAAAATTATGTATATCGATATGCGTGTATGGTTGGATTCAATTACTGGATGATTCGGAGTCGAATTTGAGGAAGGATTCTAGTTTTGGAAGCTTAAGCAGTGAAAATTTGACCGAAATTTGACTTTTTGTGTAAACGGCTCCTGAAAGAGTTTTGGATGATGCCAACATCTTGGTACGGTGAATTTTGACTCAGGCCCGTCCGGATTTGGATTTGGAGGTCTGTAGGGTAATTTGAGGCATTTCGGCGAAAGTTGAAGTTGGAAATTGAAAAGGTTTGACCAATGGTTGACTTTTTTGATATCAAGGTCGGAACGCGATTCCGAGAGTTGGAATAGCTCCGTCATGTCATTTGGGGCTTGCCTGCAAAATTTGACGTCATTCTAGGTTGGTTTGATTGGTTTCGGCACGAGTTTTAGAAGTTGGATGATTTGGAAATTCATAAGTTTGATTCTTGGTGCGATTCGTTGTTTCGGATTTTTTTGATGTGATTTGAGACCCCGTGCGATTCCATGTTAGGTTATAGAACTTGTTTGTTTGTTTAGACAGGGTCCTGGGGTTCTCGGGTGTATTTCGGATGGGCTACGGGCCATTTCCTTCTATTTTTGGACTACTCATATCTGTTATCTCTTTTTCTCCTTCACGTTTGCGTATGATCCTCCGTGTTCGGGATGAGTAATCATGGGGGGGAATATCGGTTGATCTCATTCGCATGAATACGCTCGCGATCGTGAAAGTCAGCTTTCTCCTCCTTCGCGTTCGTGTATGTTCTTCCGTGTTTGCGTAGTCCAAACTAAGCCCTGGGCACTGGTGACCTTTCCTTCGACGCGTTCACATTCTTCTGTACAATGCAAACGTGTACTTATGTTTTTCCCTCTTTTGCGTTCGCGTTCAGGTTTTTCCTTCTCCGCGTACTTATGCCAGTGGTGAGCCATCAGGTTTTTCCTTCTCCGCGTTTGCAAGCTTGTTATCGCGTTCGCGAGGTTGTTATCGCGTTCGCGATGACCAAACTGAAGAACTTTCATTTTTGTTCTTCGCGAACGCGACCATATCTTCGTGTTTGCGATGCATAAACACCTGGGTAGGCAGAATATAATCTCAAATCGAGGGTTATACCATTTTTATCATATTTTGACTTGTAGAGCTCAGTTTTGAGCGATTCTTTGCGGGGTTTTCAAGAAAATCAATTGGGTAAGTGTTCTTCACCTAGAGTTTATTATGTTCCTTGATTTTATCTTTAGTTTTTCCCTTTAAATTGTGTTTTGAGTTGGGGAAAATGGTAGTTTTTTAAGAAATTTTTCAAAATGTAAATTGATGATTTGAAGGGAGAATTGGTTTCGGAACTTGATAATTTTTGTATGGTTGAACTCGTTTCAGAGTGGGTGTTCAGGTTTTGTCAAATTCATCAAATTCCGAGGTGCGGGCCTGAGGAGTTGACGTTTTATAAATTGAATAAAACTTACAACTTTATTAATTGAAATATTTTCCTCTTGCATTGTGTGATGTATTCAAGTCGTCTTGGGCTAGATTGAGATGAGCGGAGATGAATTTGTAAAGGAAAGGAAAAAATTGAGTGTAGAGTTAGCCGAATTGAGGTAAGTGTTTTGCCTAACTTTGTTGTGGGAATTTTTCCTACTATTTGTCATTGTTTTCTACATGCGGGGGTGATACATATGTGAGGTGACAAGTGTATATGTATGTGACAGGGTTCATCATGCTCGGGGGTAGATCATGTTATAATTGTTTCTTGTAGAATTTCATAACCTTCTTTTTCCATGCCTCACTTGACCTTTAGATATTAACAACGTAGTGTTAAATGTTAGAGTCGAGACTTAGCCTAATATAACTTAATCAATTTGATGAGAAATTCTTAGAATACATTGATGTATTTAATTCGGTCATCTCTATGCATAATCATTAATTGTTGTGGCCGATATTTTGAGACGCTAGATTCCATACTTGTATTGTTGATTTGTGGAAGTACATAAATTATATGGCCCTTGAGGGTTTTATTGAATCACTGTTGGTTATAAATGTCGTGATTGAGAATTTGTTGGAATATCCATTTGAACACTCAATGTTTTTTATACTTCCTGCCTTAACATATTTATGAATTTCATATGCTTGGTGAGGAAGAGTGTAAAGTACGAAGGGTGATGTCGTGCCATTATTTATATTCATTATCAGTCACGACCCGAATTCCTAACCCTCGGGATCGTGATGGCGCCTAATACCATACTTTCTAGGCAAGCCAATGTTAGAACTTAACTAACCTTTTCTTTTAAAAGTTTACTTAAACACAATGGGACAATTTAAAATAAAAAGGGAATCTATCACTTTCAAATAAGTTCAATCAGGAATAATATTCGAAAAGATAAAACAAACCACGAGCTAACACTAACTATATAAGCACCCAGGGCCTGGTGTCACAATTCACGAACTACTAAAGAATACTACAAATATTTGGCTGAAAAAAAACATATGTCTGTTTTGAATGAAATAAAACAGTAATTAACTAATAAGGAGAAGACTCCAGGAATCTGCGGACGCCAGAAGATCTACCTCGTGTCTCCGTGTGAATGATATCAGCTACTACTCTTACCTAGCTCTGGCTGGTACCTGGATCTACACAAGAAGTGCAGAGTGCAGTATCAGTACAACTGACCCTATGTACTGGTAGGTGCCGATCCTAACCTCGACGAAGTAGTGACGAGGCTACGGCGGGGCATTTATAACATAACCTGGATATAATGTATAATAAATCAAGAAGGGAATAATAACAATTAAACATTACTTGCAACAAATAAACAAAAAAACTCGGTTAACTTTTCCAGATCTCAGCTCTGACCAATCCTCACGAAAATATCCAAGTTTCTATTTAAATAACTGTAAGTGCAGTGTAACGACCCCACCGGTCGTTTTGAGCTCTAGCGCGTCGTTCAACGGTTTGAAGTGGTGAGCAACTCCATTTCAGGTATTATGACTTGCAGGCGTGGTCGGAATTGAATTTCGTAAATTTTAGAGTGGGTTTGGAAAGAAAATTCTCATTTAAGAAGCCTTAGGTTGGAGAAATTGACTAAGATTGGAATTTTGAGTAAACGACATCCTAATCGGGATTTGAATGTTCCTGCAGGTTCGTATGATGATTTCAGACTTAGGCGTATGTCCGGATCAGGCTTTGGATAACCCTAGAGTGTTTCAGTGTATATTGTGGAGGTCAGCAAATTTGAAGAAATTTCCTAAGTTTGACTTGAAGCGCATTTCAGTGATATTGCTGTCTGTTTGGGATTCCGAGCCTGGGAATAGCTCCGTATGGTGATTCTGGAGTTGGGAGCGCGATCGGAAGTGAATTCAGATGTCCGTAGATCATTTTGAAGTCATCTGGCTAAAGATAGAAATTTGAAGATTTTTGAGAAATCCGACGGGAAGTGGAAATTTTGATATCGGGGTCGGAATGCGATTCTGGAAGTTGGAGAAGGTCCGTAATGTCGAATATTACTTGTGTGCACAATTTAAGGTCAATCGGACGTGAGTTGATGAGTTTCAGCATCGAATGTGGATGTTTGGAATTTCAAGTTCTTTAAGTTTGAATTTAGAGCGATTCATGATTTCGACGTTGTTTGATGTGATTTGAGGCCTCGATAAAGTCCGTGCTATGTTTTGGAGCAGGTTGGTTTAATTGAAGAGGGATGATGTTTCTGTCATCTGGTGTGACCGCACCTGCGAGGCTTGGGCCGCATGTGCGGCTTTGGTGCCGCAGGTGCGAAAGTTTGCTGGTTTGGCAGGGAGCGCAGGTGCGAGGGAGTTTTCATACCTGTGAAGCCGCATATGCGGACATTGAGCGCAGGTGCGAAGTTTGGCTTGAGATGAGGAGCCGCAGGTGCGGAAGTTTGGTCGCACCTGCGGAATCGTAGGTGCGAGAGCTGGATCGCAGGTGCGAGAAATGGCCTGGGCAGAATGTTTTAAAACCG